>JARKHS020014940.1:0-66564 GCA_030143305.2 Amblyomma americanum | reverse complement strand
AGCCCATCGCGGAATGCGAGGTGGTTCGCAATCTGTTGCTGTGGGAATGCTGCCTAAGACCAAGCGGCACCACGTGCTCGTTGTGTGCGCCTCGCATGCTTTCCTGGTGCGCTTAACAAAGCCAGGTGTCTTCGGCCGTCACAGCGGTGCTGTCAAGCAGCCAGTGCCTCCTGCTCCTTTGCCACTGCTTGCGGGGGGAGGGGGGGGGCACGCAGATAGAGGGGAGCTCGGAGCTTCACTGAGAGCTCTCCACGTAGACCGGAGGCCCGCAGTGACCGCAAGCTAAGGGAATAAAAAAAATGTACGCGTTGATGCAGCGCTCTCTTACAGGCTGTTTGTTGCTGAGGTTCTGACTATCTTTTAGAAATCAGGAGGCTCTATAAGGCTATGCTTGTTCACGACCACCATGCTGGTCGTGAACTCTGAGCACATAGCGTTTGTCTGTAAGCATAATGCCGCATTTACGTTACCATGAGGACTCTATAAAGGTTTCCGCTCCAAGTAGCCACGCGCGAACACAGGAGTCGCCGTATACAACTGAGGAAGGATGTATAGGGAAAGCACTGTGTTTCAGTTTACGGTTTAGGGCTCGAAGATTACACAGGGTGGACCACCGCTGTTAGCATACTCGGTTGGTGCAAGGCGTGGCGAGTTAGGTTCAGGCTCGAGACAGTCTTCTAGAAGGCTGGGTGGTTTGATGAATCATACAAAGGTTGGTTGGTGGGCACGAAATGGTGGTCAACACTGTTGAGTTGCGCTTTCAAGGATGGTTTCAGGGTTCGATTAAAACTTTTATGATGCTTAAACCTTGAGACAAATTATGGATATAAGGTCACACAATGACTCAAATGTCATTATTGCTTGTAAGATTGTAAAGTCAATTATTTGCCCTAAAAGGACATTGGGGTGATTAGATGGGAGTCCAACCTGCTTCTCTTGGGCTGCAGATCCGACATCGTGCATCTCGATCGAGGCCAACAATGCACGTTCCTTCTGACAGGGTTATAGGGAGGCCTTTTGTGTTTTGTCAGACAGCACCAATGTCTGCGAAGTCTTATGCCTAAAGAACTTCGGGCAGCTGAAGGTGTCCATTAAAGCTGTCGCGTCATTTCGCTGAAGGAAAGTTTTAGTGTCCCCCGAGTTGGTCACCAGTGAGAAGAGCGAATGTTTCAAAATCAGGCTCCAGAAAGGGATCCTCCATAAGCGCGAAAGCTCGCTGGACGATTCCGATATCATTTCTGTCAGTATTTAACGCAAGTGCGGAAGAGTTTTCTTTTCGGGACATGTCCAGCACCACTGTCGCGGCGCCGCCGTCGACTACCACGCAACTTCACCCGCCGCTCCAGGCGCATGGGCGGCCGCCGCTAAGCCTGTCTCGGTCTGGCATGTTTCAAAGCCGTAGCTGACGGGCGTGCCTCTTCAACGTTAGCAATATTTATCCTACATCCATGAAAACTGCTTACGCATATCATTTTTGAGGCATGTCCTAACATCAGCAGCTTCCTAGTAGGAAAGCAATATTTTTCCGAGTTCAGTTGTAGACCTGCGTCAACAATGTTCGTGTTAAAGCGCTGAATGTGGGAAGCAAAATGGGAAGCAAAATGTTCCAAAAACACGAAAATGTCGTGCAGATAACAGACACATATCTCGCCCTTGAGCCCGCTTAGAATATTCTGCGAGATCGGCTCGAATGTTGATGGGGTATTTCGCAGGCCGAATGGCATAGCGGTAAACATCCCTACGTGTGATATTGCTGAGTCTGCGGTAACGCGCACAGAAACTGGTGGAGCCACTATTTAGTCCACTAGAGCTGAAGCCCACATTCAAACAAAAATTCATCTTTCCCCTTTTTTCTGGCAGGTGGTCCCGCTCCCATAGCGAACAGGTGGCAACCTGTTCATCTGGTTTAGAGCAACCTGCCAAGGTGCATATATAGGTCGCCGTGTGTAATTCGCATCTGTTTACACCCGCGAATATAGTTACTACGAATTTAGCAACTGTTTGCCACTTGCCACCTGGGTCACCTGCTTTCCCGCTCACACTCCACAGAAGACGATGACAACAGCGCTGTATTTTCATCGGAACGTGAGTCGTGGCTGATATAGTTCCTTAGAGAGGCTGTAACAAAGGCTGTCATGTTTCTACTATGCCTCACGAATGCCATGAAAACACACCAAACACATAGAATACACTTCACGCATCACATTAATTACATAGTAATATCATGAGTGAAAATTATTTAACTTGACAAACAATGCAAAACCTTAGGAAATAAGTGACCGCGCCCCTTATTCATATTTGCCGGACTACGAAAAATGATCGCCATTTTTTTTTCATCTGGACGACCGGAGATGCCCAGGGGCTCAGGAACGGTTGCATGACGCCGCGTGGAATTATGTCGCCTAAGTTGTCACGGGTGATGCGGAGCTCAACGTCCGAGACATGGAATGGTCACTTATGGAAGGGTGAGAAGGGGGGGGGGGGAGTTGCTGTGCGGTCTTAATTTTGTGATCGACGGACGTTGTGCGAGCCGACGTTTGTTGGAAAGAGTGAAAATACGCAAGAAAACATTGAATAATTGAAAATATTCGGTCAAGTAGTGCGGGCTAAAGGTCGGTAGCGATGGCAGGATTAAAGACTCGACGAGAATCGAATTGTTCGCAGCATATAAGCTGACCACGGTGGTGAAATGTGGAAAGACATGGTAATCGGAGAAGTCGTAGGTGCTAGAAAAGTCTAGTTCTTCGGCACAGCTGAGGAATTCATCGCGAACGTAGCATCGGCAAGAAATATTGATCTGAAGAAAAAATACAATGGAGGAGGAAGCGCCGCGTGGGAGCCGCGTAAGGGGAAAACAGATCCCGTCCGTCGAGGGCAGAGTTTGGAGTGCAGGGCAGAAAGGCGGAAGGAAACAGAAAATTATAAATGTCTTCAGCCGCTAGAAGCTTAGCGGAGCGTATAGGTAGTACGCACTAATGAATCTTCAAAATAGGGAGTGTACAGGCAAAAAAAATCATCTTTGCGCTGTGAGTCGAAAGAATATTGGCGCGTGCTCATGGGAGCTCGCCGACGATGAAGACGAAGTGTGCGTGTGCCGGTGGACAAAGACGAAGTGTGTGTGGGGTTCGGACAGCCATCTTGTGAGTTCCCTGCTGTGCGCTGGACTTCGCTGAGACTGTGATCTGTGCCGGTCCTGTCTTCGTTACATTTTTGGTGGAGGTGCTGGGAACTTTCCAACATCTACGTGCCCCGAAGGCTCTCTATGAACACGGATTTGACTCCGATTCATCGCAGTACGAGCCGCCGAATCCAAGGTCAGTCACCAGAGTACGGTCCGTTATCCCCTAGGACCAGGGCTCCAGCTGCGACGCGCAGGACTGACGCGGCACCTATGGCTAGCAACGGAGACGCGGCAGCTATGGCTGACAACGGGAACTCAGCTGCTCATTTCCTGGTCCTCCAGCCGCAAACGCCACCGACCTTCCATGGCGAAGCGTTTGAGGACGCGGAGGACTGGCTTGACCAGTTCGAGCGCGTTGCCAGGTACAACGGCTTGGATGCGGAGCGGAAGCTGCACAATGTTTACTCCGCTCTTGACGACTCGGCGCGGACGTGGTACGAGAACCACGAGACAACGTTTCCTTCTTGGGAACGGTTCCGTAGCCAGTTGCTGGCGACCTACGTCAACACCGACCGTCGAGAACGAGCTGAGTCGGCGCTGCAGTCAAGGAACCAGCGACCCAATGAGAGCGTCGCAGTATATTATGAGGACATGACACGACTGTTCAGAAGGGCGGATCCAAACATGGCCGAGGACCAGAAAGTGCGCCACCTGATGCGCGGGATAAAAGAAGAACTGTTTGCTGGGCTTGTGCGAAACCCACCTAACACCACTTCGGAGTTTCTATCGGAGGCCACTACCGTCGAAAAGACCCTGCAACAACGCGCCCGCTATTACAATCGCGAACACCGTATCAACTGCCGACTTTGCGCCAGCCTCCAGCGACTCCGCTGACACCCTTCGGGAGCTGGTTCGATCTATCGTCAAAGAAGAGCTGCACAAAATGCGCCTCTCTGCCCAGTCGCAGCCGCAGTGTCCATCGTTAGCCCAAATTATCCGAGAGGAAGTGCAGCAGGTGGTTCCTGAACCTGTTGCCCCTGCTACCCTTACACCGACGCCCCCGCGCCAGACGTACGCGTCGGTACTCCGACAGAACTGCGACCTCGCCCCTTGGAGCACCAGCCCATCTGCATCTGCTTTCCAGCCGCGGCCCCCGCCTGTCCCTGTGTTGCCCGAAGCCAGGCTGCGGAAGACGGACGTGTGGCGGGCACCTGACCAGCGGCCCCTTTGCTACCACTGCGGTGAGGCTGGCCATATCTTGCGGTGGTGCCCTTATCGCCGAGCTGGAATTCGAGGATTTCATCCGCGAGTCCCCTGTCCGCCCAATGGCGAACGGTCCCGATGAAATTGAGGAGCACCTGTCAACGCGCCGGGATCACACTCACACTGATTTCCCTCGCCCTGACTACCGCCCACCAACCTCTACCCGCTATCGTTCGCCGAGTCCCTGTCCTTCGACAAGCCGTTTCAGCCGCTCACCAAGTCCTCGCCGGGGAAACTAGACCCAGCGGCCTGCGGAGCTAAGGCCGCTGACGAGCGAACAGCCGAACATCCTCCATCGCGTTCCCGACCAGACGACGGCTATCAAACGAGGATACGTGACGATCACAAAGGATGTGCAGCTTCGAACTTACCGGTCGATATCGACGATTTAGCGGTTACGGCATTGGTTGATACGGGAGCGGACTATTCGGTTATGAGCAACGAGCTAGCAAAAGAACTGAGGAAAGCTTTAAGCGCGTGGACTGGGACTCAGATTTGCACAGCTGGTGGGCACCTAATTACCCCTGTTGGCCGGTGTACGGGGAGAGTTACAATCGACGGATTTATTTACGTTTGTGACTTTGTTGTCCTACCTCACTGTTCGCGCGATGTCATTCTCCGCCTGGACTTTTTACAAGCTAACGGCGCCGTTATCAATTTACAAGAGCCGCGCGTGACGTTTTCGCCGACGCAAGCAATTGAAATAGCCGACCCAGACGACTCCAGGATACCCGCCCTGCGTATTGCTGCTGATGACGTGACGGTGCCTCCGCGGTGCAGCATGATGGTCCCCGTGGAAAAAGACTCTCCCGGTGATTGAGACGTTATGGCAGAGAGAAACGTCAGCCTTCTACTCGAGAAAGGAATCTGCGCTGCAAGAGGGCTTGTTCGCTTACGGGATCGCTCTGCGACACTCTTGATCACCAACTTCGGAACAGAGTTCCAGCCTATTGCGAAAGGAACGGCCGTCGCATACGCTACCGACTTCGTTGAGCCCGCAGAAATATGTGCTCTGGAGCTACCGTCGCCGGACGGACGCGATGCAGCAACCGTTCTGTCTACCGTGGACATTAATCCCGGCTTGTCGGTGAGTCAGAATCAGCGCTTGTTAGAGCTCCTTCACGATTTCGCAGAGTGCTTCGCCACGACATCAAAGGTAGGGCGCACCCCGGTAGCCAAACACCGCATCATCGTCAACGAGGAGACTAGCCCCATATCCCAACACCCGTACAGAGTGTCGCCGGTGGAACGGGAGGCTATACCATCCCAAGTGCAAGAAATGCTTGCAGACGACGTAGTCCAGCCGTCCACGAGCCCCTGGGCTTCGCCTGTGGTATTGGTGAAGAAAAAGATAACACCTTGCGATTCTGCGTCGATTATCGGAAGTGGAATCGTGTCACGAAACGTGACGTTTACCCCCTTCCACGTATCGATGACGCCTTGGATCGACTGCGTGACGCTAAATATTTTTCTTCACTCGACCTTAAGAATGGCTACTGGCAGATCGAAGTGGACGAAAGGGACAGAGAGAAGACAGCGTTCGTGACACCTGACGGCCTTTATGAATTCAAAGTGCTACCCTTTGGACTCTGTTCTGCGCCAGCAACCTTCCAACGCATGATGGACACCGTTCTTTCTGGGCTGAAATGGCAGACATGCCTAGTGTACCTTTATGATGTTGTCATTTTTGCTCCTAGCTTCGAGGAACACCTCAACCGGCTGCGAATGGTGTTACAGGCGCTCCGTTCGGCACAGTTGACGATAAAGCCACAAAAGTGTCACTTTGGTTTCGAAGAGCTCAGTTTTCTTAGTCACGTGATAAGCGCTGACGGAGTCCGTCCTGACCCGGAGAAGACTGCCGCTGTGGCACAGTTCCCACGTCCAACCGACAAAAAGTCCTTTCGTAGGTTTCTGGGCCTCTGTGCCTATTACAGACGTTTCGTTGAAAACTTTTCCACAATTGCCGAGCCCCTTACAATGCTTTCTAGAGACAATGTATCTTTTGTGTGGCATGATGATCAGGAATCTGCCTTCAACGAGCTACGCAGCCGCCTACAAACTGTCCCAATACTCGCCCATTTTGATGAACGAGCTGCCACTGAAATTCATACTGACGCCAGCAATGTTGCTCTCGGCGCTATTCTCGTTCAGTGGCAGGATGGCAACGAGAAAGTCATAGCGTACGCCAGCCGCTCCCTCTCGAAAGCAGAGGCAAACTACTCTACCACAGAGAAGGAATGCCTTGCGGTAGTGTGGGCGATTAGCAAGTTCCGACCATATCTCTATGGTCGCCCGTTTCGAGCTGTCAGTGACCATCATTCGTTATGCTGGCTAGCCAATCTCAAAGACCCTTCGGGACGGCTTGCGAGATGGAGCCTTCGCCTCCAGGAATACGACATCACGGTAGTGTACAAGTCCGGCCGTAAGCACAATGACGCCGATTGCTTGTCACGTGCACCTGCCGACGTTGCTCCGGCCGAAACGGAGGACGACTTCCCGTTTTTTGCTCTCGTCACGTCGTTCGATATGGCCCGGCGTCAACGGGCTGACTCAGAGTTGCGTCCGCTCATCGAGCATCTGGAGGGCCGTGGAGCCGTGGAACGGACCGTGGAACCGCCTTTACGGCGGCATTAATGCAATCTCTCTTCGAACTCACCCACACCAGTCACCGGAAGACAACAGCCTATCATCCCCAAACAAACGGCTTGACTGAACGCCTCAACCGGACGCTTGCAGATATACTTGCTATGTATGTCGACGTTGAGCATCGTACGTGGGACGAAGTTCTTCCTTATGCAACCTTCGCCTACAATACGGCAGAACAGGAGACTACCCGTCTTACACCTTTCCAGCTGGTCTACGGACGGTGTGTCACTACCATGCTGGATGCTATGCTACCCGCTGCTCACAACGACGGAGATATCGGCCCCTACACTGACGTTGACACATTCGTCCAGCGGGCTGAAGAAGCCCGCCAACTCGCAAGGTGCCGGATTCGACATCAACAACAGCTCGACGCTGGTCGCTACAACCTCCGACACCGATGCGTTCGGTACGAGCCCGGCGACTCTGTATGGGTATCGACACCTGTGCGCCGCCGCGGACTCTCCGAAAAGCTCCTCCGACGCTACTTCGGTCCGTACGAGGTGGTTCGTCGTATAAGTGATGTCACATACGAAGTTTTTCCGCGGGACACGACCTCCTCACCACGTCGGCGCCATCCGACCGAGACTGTCCACGTGGTGCGCATGAAGCCCTACCATGACAGGCTGCAACCCGCCGCTTTACCAGCTTAACAGCTCTCTCTATTCTCTGCCGTCCGCCGTCTATACCGAACATTACCTTTGCTGTCCGTGTTCGTTTCGGGCGTCGGGCCGCCGCCTTGATGGAGGGGGTAATGGCGCGTGCTCATGGGAGCGCGCCGACGATGAAGACGAAGTGTGCGTGTGCCGGTGGACAAAGACGAAGTGTGTGTGGTTCAGATAGCCATCTTGTGAGTTCCCTGCTGTGCGCTGTACTTCGCTGAGACTGTGATCTGTGCCGGTCCTGTCTTCGTTACAATATAAAGCAGCCGAGGATAGCTTCATGAGAAAAGTTGCACAACAAACTACGTGGTGTACGAAACGGCGTTTATGCAAACTTGATCCGTGCAAGCTGCAGCAATGCGGAAGCGCTTCGAGCTGGCGGTGCGAAGGGAAAAGTCCGGAAGTGGTGTCGTCATCTCGGGAATTTTGCGGTGGAGGTCAACGCTGAAGACGTACACGGTAGCTCCTGTTCCCATGTTCTCAGGAGCGCTAGAACGGGGAAGCCTTCAAGATATTTCTATCAGATTAGCGGGAATAGACGGAGGACTTGATTATTACCAAGGGATGCAATTCGTGCCCCCGGAACTGCGGTTGTTGGCATCCTCGTCGACGAAGGCGTGGCGGCAGAGCACCGCATATATGTTACGGCGGCGAGTTGGGTGTTGTGGACGCGCTGTTGACGAGCCAGAAGGGACGCTGGGCAAAGGGGCGCTGTCTCTTATCTGTACGGGCGATAGGCTAATTATCGTCCGGGCGCCATGAGCGTACTGTCCTGGTGGCTCGTGAGGAAAGAGGTTTGCGGCACTGGCCCAATAAACGGCGGAAAAAATGTAGCACTGTTTGGATACGTCGCAGGTGCGAACGGGTATTGTGAAGGCATCACGTCTTCGGCCTAGGCGAGACTCGCAGTCACAGGAGGAAGGTGAATGCTCGAACGTAGGACGTCAGTGACATTGTGCTGAATAACACGGTGGGTGATCGGAATGAGAGGCAGCATAATGGCGCGTTCACACTTGGACATTCGGCGGCGAGACCGAGTGGAATTCGCTGCCGCCGAAATGCTGCCTCGTTTACTGGCCACCGCTAATCGTATGTGTCGTCTGCTCACAGCGTACACAGATATGGCAAGAGGTTAACCGATGCTGCCTGCGTACCATAACCATATGCACGCTTACGTCGGCTAAATGCAGCTATTTTGCCGGACGTTACGCCATTTCTAACATTCTCACTTTTTAAATGATATGGATGGATGGAAGGTAGGAGCTTCCCCTTTGAAAAGGGGGCAGTGGTAGTTGCCACCATGCTCAGTTTTTTTCTTTATTTTGTTTAACTCTGCTGTAAGTTGTTAATAAAATTCGCCATTTTATTTAAAATACGTCTTCCAACATTTTAAAACTTATGTCACCTCTCTGCTTTTGATCCACGAATCCTCCAATCGCTTTTTGCTAATTTCCACCGCCGATTTATTTACACGACTATTGTTATCTCTAAACCCTAAGGCTTCAGGAAGAGTGTGCCTGCATCGACATCGGGATGGATACCATTACATTTTAGAATGAGGTGTTCTATTGCTTCTACAGATATACCACACACAGAACATGTCATCTTCGTTCAATTTCTTTTTGTAGCTGCGCGTTCTAAAACACCCTGACCTAGCTTTTAGGCTAGGTCCGTTTAGGCTAGTGTAGGCTAGTGTAGCCATCTGGTGGTTAGGAGTGGAACCCTTGCTGTCAACAAACTGACAGCACCCTTAAGCCTAAAAATGAAAGAATCATCACCCGAAATAAAAAAAATAAAGCAAATTTATCAATCACACTTTTTTATGGGCGAGATGAGACAAAGTGAACGTCCGGTGGCTCTTTTATGGCCAGTGAACGCGCTCAAAAAGGCAGTAACAGCGACGAATTCACTCCGAAGCTAGGCGTCCTGCATCGAAGGGCGCCGCCATGTATGTAGCGGCGGGAATGCAACTTCGTACTCGCCTTCCTATTGGCTGACGAGATTCGACGGATTTTTTTCCGGCGGCGGAATTCGGTCCTGGACAGATCGGTCTTTCCGCTGGGTATTTCAGCGGAATCTCTGTCGCGGCAGCAGATTCCACTCACTCTCGCCGCCGAATTTCCAAGTGTGAACGCTCCCTAACGCTAAATGAATCAATGAATTTATTTTATGTAAAGGCGTATAGGTCGACCGGTAAGAGGAATATGTAGCCTGCTACTCTTCAGTGGCGAACAGAAAGAGAAGAAAGAGCAAGGAGGGTCGTGATGGGTGACAATGTACACCCATCACGACCCTCGATGTATGCAGAATACGAAATATGGACGCATATTTCGAACAATCGCAATCGCTAGTCGAAGCCCCTGCGGCTCAAAAAGCGTGAAAACGCTCCCATTGACCGGGCAGGTTTCCAGCTCTACCCCAAAGCACCTAGCAGTAATTCCTGTGAGGCTCATAGACTGGGTAAGCTACTAGCTCTACAGTCTCTGGCATGTCGCAATAGGAAGAGTTCGGACAGATGCAAGACATTATACGCCAATACTTCGTCTAAATCACTGCATTATCTATGGTTTTAAGTAGATGGGCCGAGCGTCTCACTGGACCTAGTATCTCGCCACCGTACTCAAGCTTAGGGCCCAAGGTATTCAGCGGCGATCCTACGTTAGTCCTTCAGGCTCATAGACTGGGTAAACTACTAGTACGTGCTCCACAGTCTCTGGCATGTCGCAATAGGAAGACTCCGGACAGATGCAAGAAATTATACGTCAATACTTCGTCTAAATCACTGCATTATCTATGATTTTAAGTAGTTCTGCTGAGCGTCTCACTGGACCTAGTATCTCGCTACCGTAATCGAACTTTGGGCCCAAGGCATTCAGCGGCGATCCTGTGAGGCATTGCTACACCTCAAACTCGTCTTCGTCTTTTGTGTTCCACCGCGCTATATGGCTCCGGTCTGTTCCATACATCGTTCATCATGCTAAGCCTGGATGAATTGCATGACCGGTGAGTCCCGCTCTGCGTTTCTTTGCTAGTGATCTGTATTGACACGCGCTATTTGTATGCGGCTATATAGCGATGTCAGTGGAGGCAGTCTGCATGTGGTTGCCGCAGCCATAATGCGGCGCCAAAAAGCAGGGCTTATATCCAGCATGACATTGTTGTTCTCATTGTCTTTATGTACGTTTAGTACTCGCGTGCCGTGGTAAATAAAAATGGCACCAGATATCACTACAGATTGACGCTGTCGCTTGCTAGCGCTGCGACACTCAGTGCAAAAGCATGGATTTGCACTGTGTAATTACGATGAGCGAGAAGTGTCGCGCGACGGAGCGCACGCGCTAGGCCAGCTATGATCAGACAGCTCACTATTTTGCTCAGGGTTGGTACTTATCGGATTAGTGCTTGCGCCTTAATACTCGTCATACTAAATTATCCTGAGGCAGTCGTCGCATGTGAAAGGCTGGTGCAGATTCCTCGCCTTGTCATTTGTAAACTTATCTGTGCTCCCCCAATGGAACAGGATTTGAGGCAGTGTTATGTGAAAGTTAGATAAATCTTGCTTCTCTCCTGAGCTGAAAGCGTCGATACATCCTCTCTTTCTGAGCACTGCGAGCTGTCGAGGATGCAACTGCACACTTATTTAGGATTTTCTAGCTTTTTCCTATATCCCTCGCTAGTGTGGACCGGGAGGAGAAATTAAAGATGGTTTTTTTTGTAACTTATTTCCACTTGGGTATTTATTCTTCGTTGCGTGCCATCAGCTGTGCTGATGGCGATTCTCCGAGCTCCGAAGTTTTCCCAGGCACAGGATCCTACCCGCAGACCTCCCTTTACCGCACTCACCAGTGTTCTTCGGTATTTCTCTTGCCCTTACTTGCATTGCCAGTAGACAAATTTGTGCAGTTTTAATTGTATGGAGATTTATTAAATGCGCTACGAATTTTTACATGATGCTTAGCTGTGATGTGAGATATCAGGCTTCTTGCTAGTGAAGGCATGCTTTTTTCATTCTCTCTTCTCATTTATCCAGGGCAGACTGGTCGCAACGTTCAACTTATTGACTAGACATTGGTGCAAGGCACCATGATGAGAATAAATGAACACCTGCGCATCCTATATTCTACTTGGTCTGCAGTATCTCAGCCAGCTCATCTATCAATGTGGTTATGAGAGTCATCCTGACTCCTCTCAAAGAATGTATATGGGTGCATTACATAAAATCTGTTCATATTATCATGGGCTAGCTCATCGATTTTTTTATTTACTTATATTACCTCTGGTTTTAGTTTCTGAAGCAGTACACAATTTCCTCTTTTGTCATTCATGACATTGCTACAGCCAGTGACAGCTGTTGCTCTGGATGTATTTATGTGCAGTTGCCAGCTGCCAGCACCTATTGGGCCATGCGTGCTTCCTGCCTTCGGCTGTGTCATCCCTCTTGAGCCGTTCATGGTAGTTATACTTTTTCCGTGATGCATATCTTACTTGCCTATTTAGAAAAATATTTTCAACATAGCCTTGAAGCGAGGTTTAGAAATGAATGCAAACTCTACGTGCACTTCACAGCGGTACCTCAGCTTATAATTACAGGAACTGTAGACTTGTACAAAATATAGTCGCTCATGTAGCTTTCGACGCAGCTGCTGTTAATTTAAAGGAGTTGAACGTTCTTCAGGTGCTTTGAGATTGCACACCTGATGCCTGTTATGCATATGTGTACTCGAAAACGCGCTATATGTTCATTTATCCCTTTAAAAATTTTGTGCTCTACAATGATGGTTTACCAGTATTTCTGATACAGAGGCCAAAATGTCAGTCAGTAATGTAACATTGCGCGATGACACCAATCCTTGTATGGCATAGCATCCTTTCAATGCACTGGGCAAGCTGCGGTCAGCAGATTTTTTGCTGGTTTATTGCCACGGCATATGGTTATACTGCATAGTTTGTACCTCTACCTTCTTAAAACTGCATCCTTGAAAATTTTAAAATTATTTGAAGAAAAACAGAAGGAAATGTAGCAGTACCTGTCTCATTTTCGTAGACACTTGAACCGTTATATAAGGGAGGGTTATAGGAGGGAATTAAAAAAGAGGTGTCGGAGCGGACGGCTGACGTCCTTGTTAGATGCCCCTCTTTAGTTAAACATACCTCGCAGTTGACACATATTGTGCAAAATAAACATGGGATTTGAACGCTCACGAGGGCCTTCATGTTAGTGAAACAAAAAGTGCCAATGTCGCCGTATATTAGAGCTTTGCTCTTAATTGCGCAGCTAACTGCTGCTCAAAGTTGAGAGCAAAAATATGTCGCCTTTTCTTCATGTGCAGTCCGTGGTGCTGGCGCCATTTGCAACGGTGATTGACGTTGAGTCTCATGATACGCAGGCCGTGTCTGAAGTTGATTTTGTCTGTCGTTAGAATCTGCCGTTAAAATTAGTGCAGAACAATGGTTCTCCAGTTGATCTTAGGTAACAGTATCCTGTGCCACCTGTTAACACCCTTTTTCCTCAAATTTCCTAATCTCATTTGACCACCTGATTGCCACCTATTCACGCATTCACCTATTCTTGGAATCCTCCCAGTGTTTTAGTGTTCTGTTGCTTATATCTTACCTGCATTACACATGCATTGCACTTCCTCTTTTTTCTATTTATTCAAGATATCTCTGTTCCTGTTTCTTGTATAAACAGCTGTGCTCTTGCTGTTTAGAGGGGAGGGGTATAGAAATTTAAACACTGACAATTTTATATTTTTTTCCTGGTCGTAAACAGGCAAATTGTAGCAAGTTTCAATCACAGGTACTGAGTGCAACATAATATTGGCCTACCTAGGAGCCACTTCAACTTTTCATCCACATAAAGTGAAAACAAGGGGCGCAGCCTCAAATATTGGAACGTCGTTGATATCGCCTCTCAACAGTCACTGCTTGCCGGTGATGCTGATGGAGTCCTGTGGGCTAGCTAGCAGAACCTGTTGGCATAGCACCGGTTGGTCACGCACATAAAACGTCTGTGGTCACTCTAGAATGAATACAGCACCACTAACGATGGCCAGGTATTCAGTGGTGTTAAATGCTTTGTAACGAGAGGTGGCGACGAGACTTTGAGAGTCGCCAAGCCAAGACTTGGGAGAAAGCTGGCGACCGAAAACTTGTCACTGACGAGACAACATACTGTGTATCCTCTCGTCTTTGTCAGTATGTCGAGCGGAAACAGTAACGAAATGCACTACTTATGTTTATGTTTGAACACTGACGAGAGGAAAACACCACACCACAGTGCCAGCCTCCTTCTGTGACGAGAAACCCTAGTGAGTACGTTTGTGTGATGATGATGATTGCAGAAAGCGAATTCTTAAGTCCTAGCGTATGAAGTTCGTCATAAGTGTAGTTTTAGCCGCAGTGACCTGAAATTAATGGTCGCTTACTGTTTAGAACACATATAGTGAATGAGATGTGACAATGCTTGATGAGGTGACCCTCTCTCTCTAGCAATGGATTGGTTTGGGAAACGCAGACTTGTGGAGAACGGCTTAGTTATATCTGGTTTCGTGATGTTATTGCTGCAGTATCAGTAATGAGGAGTTGTAGTTCATGACTGAGGACATAAATACTCAGTGCACGAATGAAGAGATCTAAAATAGCCGACAATCTGGAAAGAGAACATTTTACGATAGGCAGTGAGGTACTGGAAGTGGTAACAGAGTGCATATAGGCCAACTCATCCGCACATCTAAGCTAGGCCGTGCACAAATGTAGAGCGTTTGCGAGAAATGGTTGCGAGTTGATTAGGGTTTATGGCTTTTGGCATGCACGCAGAAGTTAGGAGCAGCGCCTTGCAGTATGCTCAAAAAGGACAATTTTAAACTGCGTTGTTGCCACAAATCGTTCGGGCAAAAGTGGTACACTAAAAGGTTTAAAACTGCGAACAGTGCAGTGAGCCACTGAAAGAATAATCACAGGATTAGTGCTAAGAAATAGAGGAGAGAGCTGCGTTAGTTGGCAATAAATCCGAATAAAAATCTGAGCTGAAATCTCGAATAGATATAGGCAGAACATGCATTTTTATAACCTAACTGTCATTTTGGGTAGTGGAGTGGTTTTTGTCTGCAAGAAACTGTGCTCTTGTCTTCATTTTATGGGTATATTGCTTTGTGCTTTAGGTCCCAGAGACTGCCATAGGCAGCATACACTTGTAATGAATTGTCTTTGCAAATATGTGGTATTGGAAGACTAGACAAGCTCTAAAACCTCATCAATGCTCACTCTCTCTTTAGTGAACTTTGTAAAGCCTCTTAGTCACCACTTTGTTGCATGTCACCACTTCACTACAACGTCCCTCATAGCGTAATCCGCTTTGGGATGTTAAATCCAAAAAAAAACAAAACTAGGCTTGTCATCCCAAATGGGAGCCGCGGTTATGAAACTTGCATTTGTTTTTATAACATTCGCTGTGATGCACTGACTTACTGGAATACACTGCAAATCTTCATTGGAATTAGATCTGCCTATTATAGTGAGACATTCATGTACTCAAGTTTGGCTTGAGTGCACGGCAGCTTGTCTTTATGAACCAAAGTATTTGCAGGTGATGTATGGAGTTTAGTAGCTGGCAATGATAAAACAAGGGTGGCAGCGTTTTGTAATGTACGCAGAGTATGCTTGAAAACTCCAGTATGCGTGTCATTCCTTTCTTTTCATGCAACACAAGCAATCTTTCCTTCACACTCATCTTTGAAAACAAAATGCTGCACACGTCACCACTGTAAAATTGAAGGCCATTGTGCTGCTCCACAAAATGATATGTGGCTGCAGCTGTAGTTTTGGCATGGAAAATTGGCTATGCAATATTTACACCTATTCGTCATAATACAAGCCACCAGGACGACACACAGTCGTATTGATAGTACAATATCCAGCAGTTTTGCTGTGGAGAGTATGTGCTAAAACGAGAATAATGTTGGAGAAAGCAGACTATATATTTTGTCAAAGGAATCATAAATACTAAATTTTTTGGAAAGGAATTTTTGGGACGCTCCTCAGAAGGCTAAGGAACTTTTATACTTCACTAACATCAGACCAGTAATGAAGTATGCCTATGCAGTCTGGGACCCTCGCTTCAGAACCTATTGTGATATGCTGGAACGCGTTCAGTTTCGTGCAGCGTGGCTTTCATCAATAAAGTAACAGTATCAAGCAGGACATGAACTGGGACTGTCTGGAGGAGCGCCGTTTACGAATAAAGATAGAATTCATTTACCGTATTTATTTCAAGGAAACTACTATTGACCCCCAAAACTTATTTGCTGCCACCTCATTTTATATCCAGAAGGCACAACCACGACTGCAATATACATGAAATAAAATATCGTACTAACGTGTTCAAACTGTTTTTCTTTCCGCATGCCATCAATGAATGTTGTAAGCTACCTCAATTTATTGTTGAATGCCAGTCCGAGGCAAAGTTCCGAGACTGTTGTGGGAATTGGGATGTGCGCGCGTGCTGAGCTGCATTTTTCTGCTTTTCCTCTTTTTGTCCTTCTCTGAACAATTGACTGCTGTGACTGCACTGTTGACGCTCTTTTTTATGATCTGCCATAGATTATTTCCCATCCTGTGCAAAAGGTTGGCACATGCTGTAGGATTTATTGTGTACGTATGTATTCCCCCCTGCAGTTATGCCTTCGTGGCGCTGCAAAAATGTAAATAAATAAAGAAACAGCTAATGATCTGCTATGGCTCCAGGATTCTAAGAGTGAGAAAAGCAGTGGGAGGCCCTGAGTCAGGTAGAATAGTGAAATTTGGCTAGTAGCAGACAAGGATCATGCAGCTTGTGGGGGACAGGAAAATTGGAGACTTATGAAAGATGCTGTAGACTGAAGTGCACCATGTGGGCTTTTGATGTAATGTGTAGGGCCCTTCGTTTTTGGTTAAAACCTGGTTTATCCATACTGTTGCACCCCAAAAAGATTCTTAAAGATCGTTCAACCCAGTTTCTGCGCAAATTCGCCTGTAAGAAAGTGCAGTTTGATGGTGCACAAAGCTAAAGAACTGCTGTAGTGTAGTGGATGTCACATATTTCTTCTGACAGATTTTTTGAACAATACTGGTTATTTTATTTCTCTTTTATTGTCTATTGTTTGTCAACTTGCTTACTATTTTAGGATAAATTGAAAACTACATGTACTGAGTGATATTTCATTGCAATAATTATACCGGTAGTCATGAATCTGTGTTCGAAGGTAGATGTGCATTTAGTATGCGTGCTTTGAATATCAGTGATTGTTTCTGCACTGCAAAATGGAGGAAAAGTCTCTGCTGTGCGAGTTTTTTGCAATGGAGTGAAAGTAACTGGAGCACCGTTTGTAACTGTGTCACCCAGCCAAAAGTTCTCCCACAGGACTACCAAGCTTCTTAATACCTACGGCTCAAAGCTCGAAGCTCTTATTGCCCTTTCCGAGGTTTTCTGCATTAACGAGTGCAAGGCCAAGGGCTCAGAGCTAATAAGCATTTGAGACATTGAACTATACACAGTAGTGCCGGGACAGTACAGCAAGTCAGTGTTAACGAGGTCACGATAAACGTGGTTCACTGTAGAAAGCTAGCGTGAAAAAAAAGTTGCCCTCACGGGAAACGCTGTTTTTTACTTAGTCAGTCATTGAAACAAAGCAATGTGTATAAAATTTGATATCTCGCTGATCTCTCAATTTTTTCCCAGCTAAAGACCGACAGTTGAATGGAAGTTGTGCAAGCCAACAAGTTGCGTGTGATTTGTGCCAGCGACCTAGAGCAGGCCGGAAAATTTGTGAATGGCCAGTGGTATTCACTTAGTAAAGCAAGCTATTTTTGTAAGTACAGTTTTTGGCATGGCATTGCTTGAAAATGCATGCATTAAACTGACTACTCTGCGCCTACCCATGCTTCAAGAACAATGAAGTACATGAAAAAAATTGGTTTCCGAAAAAATTTTGCAACTTCTGGTATGTTTTTTTAGGAAAGTGTTTGCCATTTAAAGTGCTCAGTGTGCTGCGGAAACCTTAAAAAATATTATGTGCTTGTTGTGACCTTTTGTCAAAATTCTCCTTCCACGTCGTTGTTGGCCTGACCTTGCAGCTTGTCTGCATGAGATTGACTGCTACCTACAGTTCACTTTTTTGTTGCTTTTTTGTTGATTGTAACATTCTTTGCGTGGCGGTGTGATGCGGTTTGGGAAGTAATCGGATCTGATTTCTGCGTTGGCCTAAAGTGCAAGCTTTTTGATGTGGGGCCAGGTTTACGGTGCCGCCTTGTTCGCTGTAACTGCCGTTTGGCTATAAGGGTTAGTTCTTTTTTTATTGTTATGCAGTGTCATTTACTTCATGCATACTATAATGGAATAAGCAATATCTTTTTAATTAAATGAACATTCATTATAACTGCGGCCATTATAATTGCGCTTTACTCTAAAATGGCTGTCTTCCGGAATTTAGTATTCCGTCTTAAAACCAGCCGCAAGGCACAATACCGGAGAAGAGATGAGCACAAGACGAGGCGGGTATAACAACTGCAATTTTATTGAAGGAAAGCGGCAAACGAAGACCTGCAAAGAAATGCACGCGCGCAAAACCCCAACGCAGTGAGAGGGCGAAAACAATCGAAAGAAACTGGCGTACTAGTAAACCATCTAAAAAAACAAATTCCTTACGGTGAAGCTTCACCGACGGCTTAGCCAGGTACATGTCCTAAGCCTTAGCGATGTAGTAAGCCTCAACTATATATGGAGAGATTTATCACTTCCATAAACCACTGATGCGCTGCGGAAATCAGGCGCGCGACGATACAGGTCGTCCTCCGATTGCATTCACGAGGTTGAAGGTGCAGTGCCAGGTAAGAATTCGCCTTCCCCCCTATACAGTGAAAGTACTCTCTGTCAGGCACACATTCAGACATCTGCCTGTCGGCCCGTAGTAGTTTCAGCTACAAGGCAGAGGAACGCAAAAACCCTTTTACTTTTGCAAGTGGGTAAACTTTTTTATCTGCCGCTGTGCATAGCGGACGATTACCCATAGTTGTATCAAGCCTAGTTTGAACAGTGGCGAAAAGGCTCCTACCTCGCTTTTAGCTGTCACGACAACAGCAACATTATACTTTGGCGCGACTTTCTTGAGATGGTGCGGATTTCCGTGGAAGCAAAATATAGAGGCCTCCTTTTTGTGCTGCTCCACTACGTAAGCATCATTCGAGTGGTGTTCCTTTCCCTCAAGCGAGTGAAAACACACTCTGACAGGTGCGCGAGATTGGCAAGTGGGAACCCAGTTGCCATTGGCTTGGAAACTTGCTCAGAGAATGCGTTCTCAACACTGCGATGGCATGACTTCCATAAAGCGGTCGTAATGCATGCGATTCCCAACCCGTCCTTCAACAGCCTCGAGTGGTTCGACTCATAGCTAAGAGTCCCATCTTGGGCTGTGGCGCCAACACACGTGGTCGTCTGCAAAGCGCAGGTCTAAATCAAGAAACTGCAAACTGTTCTGCTTAGTGAAATTCAGACGTAAAAGATAGGCTTTGCCCGCATGCCTTCAAGTTTTCTAAAACGTCTTGTGCCAACGTATCTGAGCCCTCCTTGTCCAAAAAAATTAGGTAGCCATCAACATAACGAAATGCTACTATACCGATGTCTTCCAAACAGGACTTTGATGCCGTATAGACTCTGGACAGAAACGTGTCGCGGAGTAAGGGTGTGACCTGGGACCCTCTGCATACGCCTGATTTCTGATGTAAATAACGCCCTGCCAACTGATAAATGTGGACTTTTTGGAGTTCTAGTTTTTTATGAACAGCAACCTGGGTAGGTGCTCTGCAGTGAGCATCGACTTGGAATACCTGTAGTATTCATTGTCACATGATAGGCTTCTGAGGCGTGTGCAAGACTGCATCAGGGTGGACAATGAACAAGCTTTTAATGACGATGGCGCGATTTCGGTTGCTAGCTTCATGGGGCTGTTGTCCTTTTACTGCAAATCCGCATTTGCCAGTTGGCAGGCCAGTATTTACACCTAGGTCGTACCTTTGCTCAGCAACATTTTTTGTTTAAAGACGATAAGGCATTATAGCCCTGTTTGGAAGACCTCGGCATAGTAGCAATTCGTTATGTTCATGGCTACCTAATTTTCCTGGACATGGAGGGCTTAGATAAGTTGGCATAAGATGTTTTAGGAGTCTTTAAGGCGTGCGGTCAAGGCCTGCATTTTACGTCAGAATTGTCAAAGCTTAACCGTTAGCAGTTTCTTGATTCAGACCTGTGCTTTGTGGACGACAATGTTTGTTGTGGCTACAACCCAAGATCGGGGAAGCCTCTTTTTAGCTACGAGTCGGACCACTCTTGGCTGGGGAAGGATGGTGAAGAGGTGTACTTGTCACTGGCTAAGGTCAGTAAAGATGGAAACACTTGATGGGTGTGTAATCGCGTGCATGACGTCCGCTTTACATAAGTCATGCCATCACTGTGCTGCGGACGCATTCTCCTAGCAGGTTTCTATGCTAATGGCAGCTGCGATCCCATTTGCCCATCTCACCAACCTGTCAGAGCGTTTTGACTCGTTCGAGGGAATGGAGCACATACTCGGATGATTCTGATATGCCTCCGCAGCATTTCACACAGTCTCAAGAAAGTTGCGGCAAAGTATAATGTTTATTTATTTATTTATTTATTTATTTATTTATTTATTTATTTATTTATTTATTTATTCAAATGCCCTAAAGGTCACAGCGGCCTTTACATAGGGGGAACAACAGTAAAAACAAAGCAAAAAAAATTTGCGATAAGTAGAAAGTTTTTTCGCCGTGAACACCATCTTGAAAAGCACCAAACACTTCAAATATAAAGGCACATGGCAACAAACATTAAGTTTTCTGGGAAAGCAGTGCTTCAACAGAAATTCAAAAAATAGAGAATGGAAGGATGAAGGTTACAGCTCGAAGTAGTGATTTGGGACGGCTACAAACGCTTCGTAATGATCGGCAGCTGCAATGGTGTCAGGGAGTAGATTTCATTGACGGATGGCGAGGAGAGGCGAATGAAAGAAGAGATTAGTTCTCGCAAATATGGGTTCAACTTTGAGTTGGTGATCAATGCGCGGGAATATCCGATGAGCCGGCTTGATATGGTACAAAGCAAAGGAAAAATGACTGCGACATAATTTGTAGAAAAATGACAGTATGCAAAGCATTCTCTGTTTTTCGAGAAGAGGTAAATTGACGGCTTTTTTGTTTCAGTTACACTTGCTGATTGCGAGTAGTTATCAGATAAGAACTGAGCGGCTTTCTTTTGCAGAGACTCCAATTTTGTTACCAGGTAAGGTTGATGGGGGTTCCAGATCAAAGAGGCGTAATCTAATTTTGAGCGTACTAATGTAGTGTATGCTAATATTTTTGTGTCTGGATTAGCTAAACGTAGATTACGTCTCAGGAAGCCGACTGTTTTGGAAACATTGTTAATAACCGTATCGATCTGACTGTTCCATGAGAGGTCTGCTGCTAAATGCAACCCTAGATAATTTATGATGGGTGTCGATTCTACGGGCAGGCTGTTCAAAGACTGTGAAGAAGATGATGACCCAGACAAAGCAGATGACTCTTGAAAACGAAGAAGATGGCCCTGCGCGTCAGCCAGCACGAGTAGAGTTTGTTGTAGAGTTCGTTTGGCCACACGCCATCTTGCTTGTCGTTCCCAAACACCACAAGAACTACGAAGACCTTAATACTAGAGGAGACTTCGTTAATGAACTTTATAGTATTTATAGCTTTCCTTCACTAGCCATACTCCAGTCAGAGCTTGAAAAAGTAATGGTCATGTTCTTCTGATTGCTGAGCATAATCCCAAAAGCTTTATGTTTGGTTTGAATGATTAGCACAAAAAGTTTTTCGTTGAAATAAAAATAATCTGATTATGAAAATAAGTATTGTGCATGAAATGGCAAAATGTTCACTACCTTTTTCGTTTTTAAGAGCGTTAGCTCTTACTCATCACGTTTCGAGATTTCGTGGTGTCTGCTACCACCCTTGATCAAAGCGCCATCTGTGGCAGCAACTACTTATCACGTTTCGAGATTTCGTGAGGCCTCCTACCATCCTGAGATCAAAGCTCCATCTGTGGCTGGAACTAGAAAACAGCGCACCTTTGATTGAGACTTCCAGCGCCATCTACAATAGCACTGTAGAAGCAACCACATGCCGCGTGCCAATGATGACGTCTCCGTCCAATATGGTGGATAAAGGTGGGACTATGTGAGCATGACGTCAGGGGATGAAATGGCGGCATAGTTGAAGTTTCTTGAATCAAAGATGGCGGCCATTAAAATTGGTTGTGCCCTCTCATCTCTTTCCGTCCCTCACCGAAACATATCCTACAACGGGTAGGAAAACTGTCCCTTTACGGGACCGCTATGCATGTAGGCATTCGTTCCCCAATATATACTTTGACAACAACGCGCACCCATACGGGGAGAGTTGTATACTGAATTTGGTAGGCAAATAAAACACTATGGGTTGTGTTATGGAAATAAAGCCACAAATAAATAAAAATTAAACATTGTATACATGCAATTACTAATTGAAGCGCTACCATATCGCACCGCAATCCGAGTTCTAGGCCCACCTTGACCCTCCAAACGAAACAAATTTAGTTTGGGACGTATCTTGAGGGGGTGCGATTCGACATGGGTAGACGTTCATCGTAACTTTTCTGATAGATGGCGCTAGGCGGCGATAGTTCCGCTAGGCGGCGTGCGTGCACGCGTAGCCGAGCATGACAGCAATCCACCCCGTTTCAAAGGGTATTTATAACATTCCTTTTCTCGACAGGAGCGGCGCGTTCTTCTTCACTTTCCTCATCTAGAAAACCAAATAGCTAACGCTCGTTACTTCAACGTCTTCCAGACGGTGGCGGCCTTCTTTAATTGTTACCACTTGCAGCGAATTAAATCAAAAATTGTGAATGAGCTACACATTAATTATCTATTGCCCGGAAGAGAAACAGAAAGCAAGAGCATAAAATTTTGGTATGTACTAACTAAAAAGAACTTAATGTGAACATCCACATTAGCCTGTGATGTGAGGGCGGCAAGCATTTAATTTTAATGTTTTAAATAGAACACTGCTTTCGTGCTTTAGAACACTGTACTCGATCTTTTTTGTAGTGTGGGACACCCTTAAATTCAACAATTCGCGCTGAATATTGACATCGATCACATTAAAATAAAAACAAAATCCTGCCCTACAACCCCGAACTGGACGGTCTGAGTACACTTTAAGGCGATGACGAAGAATAATCAGCAATGTTTTGTGGTATTCCGCAGATCATGACAAGCTGGTTTGATAAATGGGTTTCCAACAAAGCGCATAGCACGAAAGGTCGTTGCTCTTCTCATTGTAAAAACATGCAGCCATGCCAGCCGACTGTTTTGATGAGAACAACAATTTCCCAAAAGCCGCCTCGTACAAATAGAAAGCCGCCCACTTATGCATCAAATTAGATCTAATGGAAATGACGCCTGGAACGGAAGGAAACAAAGTCGATGTGTTGCTACACACTAAACACAAATCTACCCAGATGGGTGTTTTCGGCTTGTTCTTTACCGTCCTCCCTAATCAAGGTTCGAAATACACCGTTTCGAGTAGATTTCCACCCCAAAAAATACGGAGAATTTGCGGTTGGCAAAGGGAGCAGATTTGGTGTAGATATTTACTCAACGATACGAAGTGCTTGCAGTTGACATTGGGAGCAGATATGGTGTAGAATTTTACACCAAAAATACGAAGCACTTGTAATTAGCAAAGGGAGGTTTCAACCACGGCGATACGCTGAGCGGTAGCTGCGGCGTCGTGTGTATGCAGGCGCCAAGACTTCGCAACGCCGGCATCCAGGAGGAGGAGGTGACAGCGGTCCGTTGTCTATATCGCATTTTTGCTCGTTCTCACCGCGCCACTAGTACTGCTAACAATAGAGGCGGAACAGTGCTAGTTCGTTAATCACACTAATGAGGTTCGAATGCGCTGTTAGAAAAAGACTGTTGGAACTAAAACAGTTAAGAGATTAGAAACACTAGAAAAAAATCCCTATATTGTGCGTTTGAAGACTGTCGCACAAAAATGGAGTTAAAAATTTTTCATTCTTTCTGAGAAGCCTTGGCACCTATGTCTTGCATGTTAGCTCGACAAAAAGAGAAATATTATTTTCATACATACAATAGTGCGAATCTTTTGTAGTAACATATTGGCAGACTCAAAATTGCACAGTGCAGTGCGTAGTGCCAAAAGCGGTGCATGGCAACCACTTGCGAAGAAAACTGAGCCCTCTAGCTAGAATTGCCCAAGACAAAAATTCCAAAAGACGGGTATGCTGCTCCAAATATACATTTCTCTTACACCTGCTAAATTTTAAGTTTAATGGCACTGCAAGTAGCCCCTATTTATTACTGCTACAATTACCTTGCTCTGACTTCAATTGCCACTATTATCTATGTGTAACAGCTGATTGCAATACTGCATGAAGACAACTGAGCTGCTCAATCTCATTTAATTGCAACCAGTGCAGCAACAGCTTAACTGTAATCAAACTAGAGGCTAAAGAAACAATGGTGAGCTACTGCCCATAAGATAGCGTGATACAAAGTGCGTATTTGAAGGTACAGCTGCATACGAAAAAGTTACCACTCTTGCTTTTTCTGTGACATTTGATCCATATGGCAACTACAGGAATTTTTTCTGAGAATCAAAGAAGCAAATGTTCTCTAGGGAATCACATTTAGAATTTAGAGCACCTATAACAGCCCGGGAAGCAACAATCAGCTCTGGCCATAAATCATATTTGCATGTGTGTAATGAAGACCTAAAAGTACAAAATTGGAATAATGTTGTTCGAAGTGTGCATCGCCATTATACACAGCTTGTGAAGAAGCACTCCACAAAGATTGGATGCCATCGAAGACTGCAACATATAGCACTCTTTTCCAACTGAAATTGAAAAAAGATGCACCTTATCCAGACCCGATTACCATTTGTCAATAAAATGAGAAAACCACGGTCGCAGAATCAAATCATGGGGAACGCCTCTCCATAGTTTTGTGCAAGTCTAAAGAAACGACATCCGTCTCAACATTCGATTAGAGGTTATTTGAAAAAAAACGGTAGTGAACACGAGTGAAAATGAGAGAGTAGCAATGAAAATTCCAAAATAGCCGCGTGTCAGTACGCTGTATGTGGATTATTCACAAAAGTATTCTATTTTCTGAGCTGTGCATAGCTGCATTAGTTACACTGGTTCCTTATTCCTACTATTTCTTTTTTAATTGCACACGTAACTACGCGTAAATTTTAAAGAAAATTCCTTCGGATTCAGCAATTCCTTACTGTCACTGTTTGCATTCCGCCTCTTTGCAAGATAACGAAACACCAGGGCTTTGTGCCAGCCCCATTCGTAAATAATCACAAAGCCGAAACTTTGCTAAAACTTCTGGCATAAATGCTTAGATTTGAGTAAATTCTGCGCCTGAAGGATAGTTATCATATGCTGAGATAAATACTGAGCTGGTATTTTCGTAAAAAAATTTCAGTTCCTGCCTATGCCCACCAACCATTTGCACCAAGATACCTAAAAGTGTTGCCCGGGGCATCTTAATTTGTGATTTAACTTGGAACTGTTTGGTACTGTTTGTAGATTAAACTGATGCAACCTTGGAGTTCTTTATAGATTAGAACCTGGATAGAACAATGTCCAGTCAGGTTTGATACCAAACAAATCATTATGATTCAAATGTATGTTGTTCGAATTACTGACTCCAATATTCATAGTTGGGCAATGCAATGAAGTATGTGATGCTTTGAAATTAAATCAGCTGGTATATATTTTCACATATTGTGACAGCACGTTTATACTGCACCTATCGAAGTTAAGCCGCAACGAACCGCAGGACGTAAGGCAAGAACTGAAAGCCGTTTCTTTCTCGCTGTCACTCATGTTCCAGTGACAATGTGATTGCACCGTTGCACTAAAAGAAACAAGTAATCAGATTGGAATTCTAAATGTGGCGGCCGAAGCTATGATGGCAGAATACAGGAATGCACTTCAGAAGCTTTGGGCAGATTCATTTGCTGCGGCGCGCACGATAAGCAAAATTATGTTTTTGTGGGTAACCGTGGCATTTTAGAAAAAGCAACTTGATTTTTTTTATGTTAACAGCGATGCCGCATACCTCGTTCTGCGAACATGCATGAAGATAACAGTGGCCAAAAATGCTGCGCATATTCATACTAAAATTAGACAAATGCTTCGTAGAGCACTAAAATAAAATGGCGTAAAGCTACAACCGCTTGCAAGGTGTACTTCAGTGCAGACGTAAGGAGACTTGTACAGTGCGCTCGTGCGGTGCTTTGCGGAATGAAGGCAAAGTTATAACACAGGCAACGGGATTATCCGACAATGCAGGCGCTCAAGCGATGGCGCATACTGATATAAAACAACCCATACACTAGCAACTCTCCCTTAATAAAGCTGCGCTAATATTTTGCTCCATTCCGCAGCACAGTGCTCCAGAGCTCCACACAAGCGTGTTCACGTCTTTATCGTACAGCGATATTTAAGACGCAAAATTCCTTACCATGACGGCGAGACAGATGCCAGACGGCAGGGATTCAAGAAAATCCTTCCGGGCAGCAGTGTCGAGGTAGAAACTTCTCTCTCGATGGCCAAGGTCGCGGCAAAGCCAGCGCTTGTCTGGATTCGCTCACACTGCGCCATACCGCCATTCGCAAACCAGAGCGATGGACAAGCCTAGCCGTCGCTTACAATGTCCACTTCAGTGAACTCGGTTAAATATCCGTCTTTCCTTTCTCCGTCGCACATCGAAAAGCAGCAGAGTCAAACTCGAAGTCGCCGCTCACGATATCCGTTCCATGAGAGGCTCCAGACATCCCGCCGTGCTCTATTCTGCGACGCAATTCGAGATGGCCCCGCTGCCGCTGCTAGGCCTAGAAGCCTACGCCGCTTACAGCCGCAGCGTCCACACTCACGACTCTCTCGCCGTCTTCTGATGCTTTGCGCCGCCTGCTGTCGATTGCATCTCGACGGAAACCAAAATTGCTGCTTCGTTCCGGAACTAAGCGAAACACATAAGAGTACGCAGTTACACTGGCGCGTTCTTTTGAACAGCAGCAGCAATTCAACTTCCCTCTGTCTCAGTTGCCGTACGGTGCTTTTTTTCTACACGGTTCGGAAGGTTCTGGATGCCCGATAACCACTCCTTAGAGACGGTTGATGAACGATTGTGCACCTCGTTAGCATGCCATCAGTTATAGCTGGTGTTACTTTGGTGTTTATGGTATCATGTGCTCCGTTTTACCAGTGTTCGCGTCTGACGATGCATAGTTTTACAGTGGACGAACGCCGACAAGCCTTCCTTCTCGTGTCATTCGTGTTTAGCTCATGCATTTTTTGAAGGGTTTTATAAGGAGATATTGGACTCGCAAACAAGGAGAACCTCAGTGGCACTGAATTTAGTAAGTTAAATGATACCACAGGCTGCACGAAAACACCGAAAGTATTGTAGAGGCGTTAAGGAAAAAAGATGTCCCCGAGTTAGAAACACTGCAGGAAAAACTTTATTGTTTATATATTTGCATTGGCTAAGCCCCCCCCCCCCCCCCCGAATAAAATGCGTAAACTTCATAATATAGTTACCAGAGTTCAAGAAGTGAACAGAAGATATCGGCTGAAGACAGCTGAAAACGATTACAAAAGGATGAACTTAAATCTAGGAAAGCAGGGGCAAGGGACATATTTGAAGAAAGGAATGGCGTAAAGGCACTGAAAAAGCTATTGTGCGATGCATTGGATTGATGCGCAGGAAGTTCGATTTTGTTCTTCTTTCATTCTACGTTATATGGCACTTGTGATTCTATTATGACTTTGATGCTATTATAATTTCAGCTGTAGTCCAAATATTGCTAAGCATATACAAAAAGCATCTACAAAAAGGCGAAACGCTGCTTGGTTTGAAAGCTAGGTAATATCTTTCAGGTCAATGAAATTATTCCGTAAGCCTCCACTACTGCACCTATTTGTATCTCTCTCTTCTTTCATTTTCACCTGCCTTCTTCCATTACATGAGGTGGAGGTGCCCACCGAGGCTTGAAGCAGTTACTGCGCCATTTACTTTCTTCAAAAACCACTCATTGTTTTTTCCGCTTTACGAAGCGCCTGCGTCACCGGTGCTACTTTAATACACGTCGAGGGAGACAATGCTCCTTGCCTTGAAGGTAAGACAGGCGCACGAGTCTTGAAACAGGCTGCGCAATAGTTGTAAAGGTGGCAATCAACCCCATCACAGCCTAACCGCAGCTCCGGCAGACCGCTCGCGCTGATAATCGTAGCATAAGCAGGATGAGCGTGAGCGTGTGGATTGGCGTATGTCAATGCTAGGCATCTTGTAAGCGTGAGGCTGTATGTTATTAAACGTGACACCACAGCCGCAACAGTCCACCGTGCGTAAATGAGCACAGGCGCAATAGGAACTCTGACATGAAAGGCCCGCAAAAAATCCCAACATGCAAATGTACGCCCCGCCGATTTAGATTCTAAACGGTGCAGTTGCGAATATTATGATCGGTGTGCTGGTAAACATGTCGCTGAAGTTTGCGTCTGACCTCCTTGCGGGTCTCTGGTATTTTCCAGCCATCGGTTTGACAACAGTGTTACCACGCAGGCAGTCAACCGTCGTGCACTTTAATTACAGTTTCAATAAATTTTACCTGCTATAAATTATAAAAATCTAACGCCATCTATTTGAAATTCAGTAAATATTCCGCGTTTGCTAAGAGCCTTTTATGTAGATAAATAAACGGGCCTTTTATGGACCTTAAACATCATTCTGTGAATAAATTTTGCAGTCTGCGTAAAAGCACAGGACATTGTGCGGTGACTTTCGGACGACACGAAGTCAGCAATAGTTGATGTTTTTCGAGAAACAGATATCGGCTGTGTAGTTAGGGCGCGTTAAATACCAAAGGTTGCTGCGGTTGTGTAATCACTTCATGCATTAACAAAGTACACTCTTATCATAGGCGGAGTCATTGGAGAGGAGAAGGCAGAATTACTTCAATTTAAAACCACCAAATTTTCAAGAGCGACTCATTTTGGAAGATCCAGTGCTATACGACAACCTTGTTAAAAACTTTCACTCACCTCATTTGAACTAGTTTCTGTTTTGCGTTATAACCTAGAAATTTGAACAGCAGCTGCACACGTCATTACAGGTGATAAATTGTACTCTCCAGCACAGATGACGACAGCCAACAATCACAAAAGCAAAACATAGTTATCATACTAATCTCACACTAATGAACACCACGGGATCAGAAAAATATAAAATACATCTCCTATGCTCCTTGACATCGGCGACTGTTGACTTCCGTCATGTATGTCATAACCAGCCCCTCTTTCCGTTACCCTGTATACTCAATAGCTAACAAAGGCCACGATTCTGGCAGTCTTGTTGCCAAAGGTAGCATAAGAGTGTTCTCGCACAGCTTCCGCCCTCACCGTTCGATCCCGTTCCCGCGTGGCACTCATGGTAATACAGGACGTACTACGTCCGCCGCTACGGACAATGTAGTGCGCTTTGAACACTCTCAAGGTTTAGTTACACTACACGCAAATTCCCCCGAAAGCCGAAAATTGGACAGCCGACGCCGTAGCTCTGCTGGTAGAGCACCAGACGCGAAATTCGGAGGTCGTGAAGTTGGATCCGACCCGCGGTATATAGTTGCTCTTTCTTCTGCTTCATAATAAAATATGTTTTATAAATTATTACCCCATTAGTATCCCATTGATGAACAACACAAATAAAGAATTGGAAGAGACACTGAAGGTTCGCCTTAAAGGTATGACGTGATAGCGCTTAGAAGTTAATGTCCATATATGCGGAATTTGTGATTCTCAACTTTAACTTCATAGGTCCGTGGGAGTACTGTGACGTTCCTTGTGTGTGCTACGAGGTTCCGCGTTCGACGGCGCGGCGTAGACGGAGACCCAGATGACAGCGGCATCATCAATTACCCAGCCATGCTCGTGGAGAGTGACGACCAGAACGAAGGGGTTTAAGCCCAACCGGACCCAACCGGACCCGCCGCCGCCGCCGCGGGGAAACGGGCTTTATCATCCCCAATTGCCGTGGCGGTTCCAGGGGAGGCCTCCCGAGCACATCCCAGGACAAGGGACCACTTTCCTGGCCGGTGACCCGCGGGAACTGTCAGCGGGCCAGAGCGCGCCTTACCTTGAGGAGCGAGTGTCAGTTGATGGATGGAGAGCGGAGGCCGGTGACCAGCGGGAACTGTCAGCGGGCCAGAGCGCGCCTTACCACAGCCGACGCTATGCGCTACCTCGAAGACAACCTTCTTTCCCTCCCTCGGACTCAACACGTGAGGGGGGCGAGACCATAAGTGCGGTGGTATGTTTGTGCGCCCAAGTGAAAGCCCTAGCCCCCCTCCTTCCCCTCCGGCGTGGGCGTCCTCACCCTAGGGAGTGTGGAGAAGAGGATATAAAAATCGACAAGCATTACGGAAGGGGGACGCTCAGGACGACATCGTTCGCCAAGAGGGCCTTCAGCGCCGAAGCCCGACGGCGTGCAGCTTCTGCCAGCAACCGCTCGAGCCCAACTCCGGAGCCACTCCATCGCCCCCAATGATGTCGTCGGCACGTAAGCTCGGACGCCCCAGCCTCTGATGTATAATCTTAATCATGTGTAATTATTGAATATATCTGTTTGTTTAAACTGAGTCATACGGTGTCTCTTTGCCTCTCCGTCCCGTGTGGACCTGCGCATTATGGGCGGTCATCACACTGGTGTCAGAAGTGGGGTCTCAAAAGCAAATGTTCTCTGAATGCTGTGACATTCATGACTTCAAAATTGTAATCAAAAGGGAATCACGGGACTGATTGTGGGACTTTTACCCCCATTTGAGAGGCTTGAGGCACTGGAGGGCTTGAGAAAAAAAATGTCTGTATCTGAGGGAGCTCCCACTCCACAGCCGTCGCTCGGAGCAAGCATGCTGGCATTAGGAAGCGTCATTCCGACGTTTACGGGAGATAAGACAGGGGTTCCAATCTGCGATTTCTTTTCCATGCTAGAAGAGATTGGGAAAATGGGGGATGGTCCGATGCTCAAATGCTGGGAATGGCGAGGTGTAAGATGGCAGGAGCTGCTCATGATTTTGCTTGGCGAGACGAAAAAGTAAAATCCACAAAATCATTTGCGGAATTTAAGAAGCTCGCGTTTGAGCATTTCGACACTGAACCACGTCACGTGCGGGTACAGAGGTTCCGTGACGCCGGACAGATGGTAGGGGAGGACGTGCGAACGTTTGCGTCGCGGCTTCAGCGCTTAGCGCGCGATACGCTAAGCAGGCAGGAGGAAGGAGACCAGCTAAAGAAGAAATACGCGGAGGATATCCTTAAAGAGGAAATGACCGCTTTGTTCGTGGCTGGTCTGCAAGACCCCGTGCGCCGGTTCGTGCTCTCGCGCAAGCCGAGCAATTTCGACCAAGCCGTGGAGGCCGCATTGGATGAGGAACGAAATGAGGCGTTAACGACAGCCGCAGCGAGAGTACGCGTCATAGAGAGAGCGGTGCTCAACCCTGAGGTTGCTCTCTTGACAGAGCGGTTAGATCGCTTAGAACAGCAGCTATCTCAGCAGGTGGAACGCCAGGTTGAAGCGCGCGCTCAACAGCGCCCATTCGCTGGAAACCGGAGACCGCCACAAAGCTACAGGCGCGGTATGCGAGATTTTGAAGAAATCGTATGCTTCGCTTGCCAGGGTCGCGGACACATCGCCAGGTTCTGCCAAAACGTGCGCCGTGGGGAGCCACAAAGAGAAGCAGGCGAGACACGCCCTAAGCAAGCCTACAGCGGGGCTCCAGATACCGAGACAAAAAACTAGATAGTCCTCCCCAGCCTGAGGAGCGTGGGGAGGGAGCAGTGGATGATGAGGTGGTGGTGGTTTGTGTGGCCGATGAGGCATGCCCTGTTGTGCGTTGCAAGTTAAATGGTTGTTGCATGGAATTGTTGATAGATACGGGGTCAAAGGTGACATTGCTTAAGGAGAGCAGTTTTAACACGCTTCGAAGGAAGGGGGACCGCGAGGTGTTGGAAGCGTCTGGTGGTATGGCAACCAAATTTGTAGGCATAACGGGGGATCCTCTTGGCATAAGTGGACTCTGCTGGTTACACTTCTCTCTCGGCGGAATTGCATTGGAGCACCCCTGCTACGTATGCCCGGACACGGTGTCTCTGCCAAACGGAGTGTCAGGTGTATTAAGGCAGGAATGTTTGAGAAAAGGGAAGGTAGTAGTCTCATTCTCTGAGGAAGAGGTTAATGCGGGCGGCTCAAAAGTTCTGTTTTTGAACAGGAGAGGGGCTGAGATTCGCATTACCGATATTGACACCCGTCAAACAGTGGGATCATTGGAGAAGGTATATTCGCGGGTTGCCGTCAGGCTGGTCGATGAGGCGGTCGTCCTTCCTTGGTCGGAGCACATTTTGTACGCGTTTGTGCCTTCAGATGTAGAGAGCGGCGCCGTGGGAGTGCTTGAGCCGGTCGACTCTCTCAGCAATGACCTGAAAGCAGCCGCGTGCCTCGTGACAGTTAATGACGCCCACAGAGTGCCCCTACGGGTGGTTAACTGTAGCCAGCTTCCCAAGAACAAAACATTGGCTTTCTTCACCTCTGCGATAGAGAAACGTGAGCCCACCGATACGGTACTCGCAACTGTAGAGCATGCTAGTCCTTCGGCTGCTCCAAAAGTGTCGTTCGATCTTTCTCACGTAAAATCCAGGGAGAGGGAGGCTCTGGCTGGTTTGCTGAGCGACTACTCGGAGGTATTCGCCGCGTCCAACGTGGATTTGGGCTGCTGTGGCGTTATAAAGCACAGGATAGAAACCGGCACTTCATCGCCCGTTTACCAGCGTGCGTACAGGATTCCTTACTCCCAACGTGAGGAGATGGAGCGGCAGGTGCAGGACCTGATTGATCGCGGCATTGTCGAACACTCAAAGTCACCCTGGGGAGCACCAGCACTATTGGTGGAAAAGCCAGATGGCTCGTATCGATTGGTAGTGGACTACCGCAAACTAAATGCCGTAACTCGCATCGATCCATACGCCATCCCCAATATACAGGAGACGCTTTCTCAGCTGGGCTCTGCCAGGTACTTCACGGTAGTGGACATGGCGGCGGGATTCTGGCAGATAGCAATGGATCCGGCAGATGCCGAGAAAACGACATTCAACACGCCCTCAGGGCACTATGAATGGAAAAGAATGCCGATGGGTCTGGCCAACAGCCCTGCTGTCTGGCAGAGAACCACTGATGTTATCCTGGCAGGTCTTCTGGGGAGCCTGTGCTTCGTGTATATGGATGACATAATCATATACAGTGACAGTTTTGAGAACCATTTGCGCGATATTGAGCACGTTTTGGTGCGACTAAGAGGAGCGGGTCTCAAGCTGAAGCCCTCTAAGTGCCAATTCCTCAAAAACGAGGTGAAATACCTCGGGCACGTTGTTTCAGCTGACGGCGTGCGACCGGACGCTGAGAAACTAAGGTGTGTCTCGGATTTTCCATCCCCGACTAGCGTCCGCCAGGTCCCGCAGTTTCTCGGCCTGATCGGTTACTACCGAAGGCACATAGAGGAGTTCGCCAAGCTCGCTAAGCCGCTCACCGCCTTAACAGCCAAAAATGTCGCCTTTCGCTGGGACGAAAACGCGGAGGATGCTTTTGGGGCCCTGAAAAGGAAGCTAATGAGTGCACCGCTGTTGCGCCACCCGGATTTTAATTTGCCCTTCGTTATGGCCACAGATGCGTCAAAGTTCGCAGTTGGTGCCGTGCTATCTCAGGTTATCGAGGGCAAAGAACATCCCGTTGCTTTTGCTAGCCGACAGCTGAGCCCCACAGAGCGAAATTACGGAGCTACGGAAAGGGAGTGCCTCGCCGTTGTCTGGGCAGTAAAGCACTTCAGATGCTACCTTTACGGCCGCAAATTCAAGCTAGTCACAGACTGCCATCCTCTGAAATGGGTGATGAGTCTCAGGGACCCTAGCTCGCGACTCGCTAGATGGAATCTACACCTGCAGGAATACTGCTTTGAAGTTGAGCACAAGTCAGGAAAGACACATCTGAATGCTGATGCACTCAGCCGCACAGCTGCCGTGGCAGCTATAGATGAGTTTGTCCCCGTAGTCGACCCCGCCGAATTACGCACAGAGCAGTGCAAAGATCCTGACCTGAAGCGAATAATCGAAAGCTTAGAGGGCGCACCGTCTCACCCCGAACAGCTAGGTTATTTCATTGGCAAAGACGGCACCTTGTGTCGGCGCACGAGGCCAACCAGGAAAGGGAGACCAGAGAAAACCGCTTGGGAGAGAGTCGTCATACCTCGGTCGTGGACAGAAAGGGTTCTTCGCGCGTTTCACGATGCGCCATGCGCCGGTCTTTTTGGCGTAGCGAAGACACGCAGGCGTGTGGAGCGTTTGTACTTTTGGAGTGGCATGCGACAGGATGTTAGAGACTACTGTGCGAAGTGTCATTCCTGTCTCGAAAGAAAAACACCCAAGGGACGAAGACCAGCTCCAATTCAGCCGTTCTCTGAGGTTTCGGCTCCCTTCGAGCGGACAGGTATGGACATAATGGGCCCATTGCCCACGACCACTTCCGGAAACAAGTACATTTTAGTATTTGTCGATCACCTTTCAAAATACGCGGAAGCGGTAGCACTCCCAGATCAGAAGGCAGACACGGTTGCAAGAGCATTTGTCGAACAGATCGTGCTCCGACATGGACCCCCGAGGCAACTCTTGACAGATCGGGGAACGAACTTCGTGTCGCAGCTAATGAGGAAAGTTTGCGAGCTGCTTAAGATCGCTAAGAAGCAGACAACACCGTACCATCCGGCTTGCAACGGCGCGGTGGAGCGACTGAACCAAACCGTGGCCGGGTTCCTGTCGCATTTTGTTTCGCGCGACCAGCGGGACTGGGACTTGTGGCTCCCGCATGCAATGTTTGCCTACAATTCCGCAGCACACGAGAGCACGGGCGAATCGCCATTCTTTCTTCTCTACGGCCGAGACCCGGACCAGCCTAGTGAAGTGCCAGAGGGCCACCGTCGTGTCCCATACGCTTCACTGGACGACTATAAGGTTGAGCTAGAATCGCGCTTGCAAGTGGCGAGGGACATCGCAAAGGAGGCCTTAAAGAAAGCGGCGAAGCGCAGGAAGGAGGTGCACGATCGCAGTGCTAGAGACGCGCCGTGTGATGTGGGGGACAGCGTGTACATTGAAAACTGCCAAAGGAAGATTGGGCTAGCTCGTAAGTTCCAGACGAAGTGGAGAGGACCGTGCGAGGTTGTCGAGAAGCTTTCTCCGGTAAACTTCAGAGTCCGAGACGTGAACCGGCGCTTGATAAGGATACACGCAAATCGCCTCAAGTCGCCACCGGTTCAGTATTCACGAAATGAGGAAAGGGAAAGCGCGGATTTTGATGGGGACAGAAGTGAAGCGGAGCGCGCAGATAGTTCGCAAGAAACGCCCTCTCCTGCATTTGTTCGGCAGGCGCCAGAGGTGACGGCCGGAATGGCACCGGATTTACTTCATGCATTGCTAGAAGAAGAAGCGCGTGAGGTTGCCGCGCAGATAGCGCCAGGAGAGGCTCCTGCCACGAGCCCTCGCGAGTCCCAAAGCAGACAAAGGGTCACAGACTTACTTAGTATGACTCATGAAGGCCGATATCCGCTGCGAAATCGGAAAGCTAAGTCGGACTAATGGCGTAAACAGAGCGGAGTTGTGAACTGGTTAGAATTGTGTAATGCCACAGCTCATAACATTGCTATGTGCTTATGTGTTAAGTTATCGGAGTTGGTAGTTAAACCTTTCTGTCATTATTGAACACCTTCACAGGAGAGCATGCGGAGCGCATGCAGAACCTGCCCTACTTCCTTTCGTTATCTATATTTTTGTCTGTGCCGTGATCGTGCTAGAAGTGGGAACTCCTTTGGAACTGTGGTAAATTTATTTCGTCCAGTTTGGACTAGAAAGGAGAGGCTTGGGTGCTGAGTTTCATGTTTATCTGTAAAAGAAGATCAGTGCTGCCCCTGGAGACGCCAGTTATGACAGCGGAGGCATATGGTGTTGTGCAGTGGTGTTGAGTGCAGCGAAAAGTGTTTTGTCGGACGCACTGTGCGAGGCGATTCAGAAAGACAAGGGGAGCTGCATGGACTCAAATGTTCGGAGAACATTCTTCTGGAGGGTGAGCGAGTGTGACGTTCCTTGTGTGTGCTACGAGGTTCCGCGTTCGACGGCGCGGCGTAGACGGAGACCCAGATGACAGCGGCATCATCAATTACCCAGCCGTGCTCGTTGAGAGTGACGACCAGAACGAAGGGGTTTAAGCCCAACCGGACCCAACCGGACCCGCCGCCGCCGCCGCGGGGAAACGGGCTTTATCCTCCCCAATTGCCGTGGCGGTTCCAGGGAAGGCCTCCAGAGCACATCCCAGGACAAGGGACCACTTTCCCGGCCGGTGACCCGCGGGAACTGTCAGCGGGCCAGAGCGCGCCTTACCTTGAGGATCGAGTGTCAGTTGATGGATGGATAGCGGAGGCCGGTGACCCGCGGGAACTGTCAGCGGGCCAGAGCGCGCCTTACCACAGCCGACGCTATGCGCTACCTCGAAGACAACCTTCTTTCCCTCCCTCGGACTCAACACGTGAGGGGGGCGAGACCATAAGTGCGGTGGTATGTTTGTGCGCCCAAGTGAAAGCCCTAGCCCCCCTCCTTCCCCTCTGGCGTGGGCGTCCTCATCCTAGGGAGTGTGGAGAAGAGGATATAAAAATCGACAAGCAGTACGGAAGGGGGACGCTCAGGACGACATCGTTCGCCAAGAGGGCCTTCAGCGCCGAAGCCCGACGGCGTGCAGCTTCTGCCAGCAACCGCTCGAGCCCAACTCCGGAGCCACTCCATCGCCCCCAATGAAGTCGTCGGCACGTAAGCTCGGACGCCCCAGCCTCTGATGTATAATCTTAATCATGTGTAATTATTGAATATATCTGTTTGTTTAAACTGAGCCATACGGTGTCTCTTTGCCTCTCCGTCCCGTGTGGACCTGCGCATTATGGGCGGTCATCACTGTACTCATACCAATATTTGCACCGTAGTGCAGCGGATAAGGGATGCGCCACTGCCCTTCGATGGCAGGCGCTGGCCCCGTAGGACCCTGTACGACCCAAGATGATTTTCCCGACCAACCCCTCGCGGTTGACCATTAATTTAACTGCCAGGTGGTTAGTTTTCTCGCTATCCGATTAGTATTTTTTGATGAAGCCACAAGGTCACGAGACCTAGACAGCCCACCTAGGTTGCTCCTCCGTGGTGGCTGCTTGAGCAACGCTACGCCACCTTATTTATCGCTCAGAACACGGGCAATGCCGGCACCGGATTTTCTGCGTAACGCAGCCTTTCACGTTCCAAGGTTGACATAAAAAATGAACACCCCCTATGCTGCTTGGTTTCAGTGACTACTCGCTTCAGCGAGGTATCCCATAACGAGCCCCCCCCCCCCCGCCCCTTTCCTTCCATTGCATGCTCTCTAGCAGAGGTGTTTCCTGAGTGCGTCTTCAAATTACTTTCTGAGTAGGCTAGTACTAACTGCACCACGTAGAGTGTCATAATGCATGTACATGCGGTGATGAAAGCTTCACCAAAACGGCAGACAGATGCTATACTGAAAAGTTTTTACAAGCCAAAAAAGATGCATACAAAACAGAGGACCACACACGACTAGGGCTGGTGTATGCGCTTTCTTTGCCTGGTGAAAAATTCTCCAGCATGCCGCACCAACAGGCCCACCATTCAGCCTTCTTTCAATGATGCTATAATAGGGATTTTATTTTTATTTTGGCCATGTCACACAAAGCATCCCTGTCCAGATGTTATGTATATAAAATTAATTTATAAAAGTGTTGTTTAAGAGGACCGACAATTGGCTCTCATAGAGCAGCAAGTGAATATGTGCAAACTAATGTCATTGCTTTATTAATTGGGTGCATTCGAAGACTATCCTCTTAAGTGTCATCGCTTGGGACATTTTCTGGCCGCCAAAATGCGGGTAAAAATTTTTAATGGACAGCTTTCCTTGTGTTCTTTGTGTTTAGGCTCTCTTTATGACTTAAGGGTGAGCGCTTTGTCTTTCATTGGTTTTCTGCCACTGATAAAGCTTGCAGTATATATACAAGCAGAACAGCCGGTGTGGCTCGAGCACACTTAGATGCAGTGGTGAACAAGACGGTACTGCAGTTTGTATCGGCAATCAATACTGCTTTGTTACTTCTATCGATCTTAGGTTCCCTCCGTAAAGAATGAGTATAGGCGTATTAAGAAGACAAGTATCAAAACCGTTTTTTCCGCACGAAATGTTGATGCATCCGAGATATAAACCAAAGTGCACCAAAGTTCGCTTATAAACGCGGAATTCAGGATATCGCTGCAGAACAGACATTCGGCTCTAACTGATGAACACGATCTTAAAGTTCAAATAATGGAAGATAATCTGACAGCTATCATTACAGATTGCGCCGCAGAAGTTGGCGGTAGGATGGCACCACAGATACCAGCAAGCTACCTCAGGAGACCAAAAATCTAAGGAACGCCAAAGCATAAAAGCGTCTAACCCTACGGGCGGAATGGAACAGGCAGAGCTGTCAAAGTCAATAAATAAGCGCAAGGCGAAAATGGAGAATCCTGTCGTGTCGGAGCTAAGGCGAGGAAGTACCAGCTCCGACAGCGTTGAGGTTCGAACTGTTTTTTTGCGCTGCTCGCGCTGCGGCGGCCTGGCCCAACTTCATCTTTCTTGTCCGGCGCCGCGTGCCATGATCTGCGAGCCGAGTGCGGCGCGAGGTGCGCTACTGGGCTCCCCCCGCCGTAGAGCAAAGCCACGGGATTCGCCCAGCGGGTGTGCTTGGAGGAAGCTGCGCACAATGGTGGCGCAGTCGAAGCGAGAGCGAGTGTAGGACCGACGGGCAGAGGAGTGGCAATGTAGGCTAGTTTGAGGCGGTCAGCAGCCACGACGTCTTCACGGCCGTCGACGTCTAACCTGAAGGTCTTCTGCGCACGATGGAGGACGCGGAACAGTCCATCCTAGGCAGGAGTGAGGGGTGGACGGACGTGGTCACGGCGGATGAAGACATGGGGGCAGGAGGCCAGGTCCTGGCTGACGAACACGGACTGAGGGTGACGGGTTGCAGAGGTGACAGGAGTAATGTGGCGAAATGTGTTGCGTAGGTCTCGGATGTAGGTAAAAGCGTCATGGATTAACGGAGGGCAGGAAGGAGAGAATAATTCCCCAGGGAGACGCAGGGGAACGCCGTAGTCTAGGTCAGCAGAAGAGCTGCCGAGGTCAGCCTTCAGTGCCGAGCGAATGCCCAAGAGGACAAGGGGAAGGTGGTCGGACCAGCGTTCCCTTGGCTGATAAGTGGTAAGGGCAGCCTTCAGTTGTCGATGCAGACGTTCCACCACGCCATTGGCCGAAGGATGGTAGGCGGTTGTATGGATTTCGCGAACGCCGAGAATATTGCCAAGGGCAGTAAGCAGGGCCGATTGAAACTGCCGTCAGCGGTCGGTGGTGACGACAGACGGGCAGCCGAAACGAGAGACCCAGCCGGCCATGCAGGCCGAAGCAACAGTCTCGGCTGTAGTGTCAGCAGTAGGCAACGCCTCGGGACAGCGGGTGAAACGGTCCGCACAGGTGAGCAGATAAGAGGCCCCACGTGATAACAGGAGTGATCCAACAATGTCTACGTGAACGTGTGATAACCGTGCGTCAGGCGGTCGAAAAGGAGAGGCAGGCGTGACGGTATGCCCGTGAACTTTATTTGCGCTGGCAGTGAATCCAGGTTCGTGCCCATTGGCGGACGCCGGCATTGATGCTTGGCCATAGGAAACAATATGTGATCATATTCTGCGTAGCACGGATACCACGGTGGCTCAGTTGGTGCAGCCTTTCAAAAATGGGCAACGGAAAGCCGGATGTACGTAGGGGCGCGAGACGCCAGTGGATGTCTCGCACGTAATGAACTGGGAGGAAAACGGCAGGGGACATTCGGCGAAGGACAGGGATGTGGATGAGGAGCGAAGACGTTGCAGCTCTGGATCATTGCGCTGTACAGCCGCTAGCTCCTCCATGTCCACTGGTGATTCAGACACCATGGCACTAACACGGGAAAGCGCATCAACAGCAGCATTCTACGGGCCATGGGCGTGGCGGAGATCCACTGTAAACTAGAAGATACAACGCAGTTGGAAGATCTCGCCGGCAGTGCAGGTGCTGTGGTTCCTTTAGAAGGCAAACGTCAAGGGCTCGTGGTCCGTGGTGACGTGGAAGTCCTGGCACTCCAGGAAGTGGCGAAAGTGCTTGAGGGCGCAGTACACAGCGAGCAATTCTCGACCGAAGTTGCGGTGTTTAGTCCCAGGTGACTCCAGATTTTGGGAGAAAAAACTGAGGGGCTGCCAACTAGAGACGTGCTGCTCGAAAACTGCGCCGACGGCAATACTCGAGGCGTCGGTGACGAGGCGCCGTAGTGCATCAGGAACTGGATGTATGAGCAAAGTGGCGTCTGCGAGCGCCTTCTTGGTAGAAGCAAATGCAGCGGCAGTCTCCTCAGTCCACTCAAGTGGCGCAGGAGAATATTTTTTTCGTAGCCAAAAGTCGGTCAAAGGCTTCAGCAAAAGAGGCGCACTTCTGAAAAAAGGCGATGAAAGTTCAGGAGGCACAAGAATTCTCTGAGCTTTTTCAGTGACGTGGGGGCGGGAAAATCTTTAACGGCTTTGACCTTGCTGGCGAGAGGCCGAATGCCCTGTCGAGTGATAAGGTGGCCGAGGAATTCTATTGTAGCTACGCCAGAGAGTCACTCTTTCGGGTTGATGACGAGCCCATATTAATCCAGTCGGTGGAAGAGGGCGTAGAGATGAGCTCCATGCTCACTACGGATGAACTTGCTACGAGATCATCGATGTAAGCGAACACGAAGCCCAGGTTTCATGTAACCTCGTTAACAGCTCGCTGAAAAGTCTGTGCGTCCTTTCGGAAGCCAAAAGGCATCCGCACAAACTCAAACAGGCCGAACGGTGTGGTAATTGCCGTCTTCGGAATATCAGCGGGCTCCACAGGAATTTGATGATAAGCCTTCACTAAGTCAATTTCAGAGAATATCGTGCACCCAACAATATTTGATGTGAGGAAGTGGATAGCGATCTGGTAAAGTGTGAGCGAAGAGGGCGTGGTAATCTCCACATGGTCTCCAGTCGCCGGATCTGTCTTTGGCACCATGTGAAGTGGCGATGCCCAGTTGCTGGAGGAAGGGCGTACTATGTCGAGTTCAAGCATGTGTTGAAACTCACGGCGAGCGATAGCGAGGCGTTCTCCCGACGAACGGCGAGGGCGAGCAAACACCAGAGGTCCCGAAGTCACGATGTGGTGAGTGATCAAGTGCCTCACCTCTATGGTATGCGGCTTTGTGAGGTTCGGAAAGTCAGCCAGAAATTTCGCACACGGCAAACAGGGACGAGAGCGCGAAGCCCCGTCGCCGCAGTGATGGAGCGTACGCCGCTGACGAAGAGGTGCGTGCTGAGATCTATGAGGCGATGAGCTTGCATGTGGACGGCTAGGTTGAAGAAACTGAAGAATTCCGCGCCGAGAACAGCTTGCGAGACGTCAGCGATAATGAAGATCCAGCGAAACGTGCGGCGCAATACGAGGTTAAGCGTCAGTGACCGTTGGCCGTACGTGCGAATCCGGGAGTTGTTGATCGCTTGGAGCGGGGAGGTCTGTTCGTTGCGACGACGACCTGCCCAAGTGGCCGCTATGACGCTGACTCGTGCTCCCGTGTCGACCAGGAAACGAGTGCCGGTATTCTTGTCCGAGAAGTAAAAGAGCCTTTAGGGAAATTCCATATCTGGTCCAGATATGCTTTATTTGCGGCCAGATACAAATATATAAGGCAGCAAATAAAGCCATATCTGGGCAGATCTAGGTCAAAATGAGGCCATATATGGCCATATATGTGCGAAATGTTGCCCTTATATGTCTCAGACCTGACTATATCAGGCAACATATAATCCATATCTGAACGGGTAACGGGACCTTATATGGCAGGATCAGGGCACATGTGGCATCGTCACGACCTTATATGGCCAGATCAGGAGTATATGTGGCATCGTCACGGCCTTATATGGCCAGATCAGGGCCATATCTGGCATTGTCACGACCTTATACATCCAGATCACGGCAATATCTGGGCGCATTGCGACCTTATACGACCAAATAAGTGCTATATCTGGGCATCATCGCGACATAAGGCCAGATCAGTGCCATATCTGGGCGCCATAGGGACCTTATGCAGCAATACATTTAGCCTTAATTCATCTACGGTGTACGCACCATATCCAATATTTTCATCATGTGGCCCAGCTTTAATTCTTTGACACATTCAGCATGGCCTAGCTATATGCGTAGTTTTGACATATATATTTGTTTCGAATTTAAGGAAGTTAGGACTTTCAATATTTCAAAATATTTCTTGTAAGCATGTATGCTGACAAAAATATTCTTTAGGTTTCCCATGCACATCATTATACCAGGTGTTCCATGTTTATCTGTCCAGGCTGTAAAAAATTCCCCTGCTCAAAATTCTGGACAGTTTGGACCCAAACGCTGACCGCGGGCAAATTGACTTGATCTACATTTTCTGATATGATTTAACACCTGCATTTTCCAGAATGGGCTGAAAGGTGCAGTCGGCTGTGGCACAACTTTTCATCAAAAGTTTTTAACAAGAGAAGCAGCCAATTTTACAGGCTGTGCCATCTGGCTAACTGCGCTGCAGTGTCCCGCATAGCTAAGGCACAGACGGGCCTCGCAGTTGGTAAGATGATGCAGCTTGGCGAACGAGCTGCTCTGCTCGCCACTATATAAAGTGCTGCCGCAGCTGATTGCCATCTTTCGCCGATTGTAGAAACTGCAGGCAAGTTCACATGTTAAATTACATACCGAAAAACAGACTATCACAAGCTACCTTGTGGTCGCATTTGAGCCCAAAGAGTCCAGTAGTTTGCAAAGGGGTTTTTGCAACCTGGACAGATAAATATTGAACACTATGTATATAGCATGCAAATATGCAATTTGTTTACATCAGCAGCCACCTGCATTCGAACGCAAATTTTTAAGCAATGAGAGAACTTTCAAGAAAATATTTCTCTTTACTGTGGTAGCAACGATGTGCAATAGAGCAAATGTAGTTCAAAATCCAGTCAGAGCTCAAGGAGCTTTTATGTGCTAACTGCCCACACCAAAACCTGCCCACAGAAAAAAAAAACTAAGGGAAACTTTCCATGTATGTTGAAAAGCAATGAACACTAATATTCAGATGTGTGTGACGTACACGTGTTTCCAGAAAGCAAGAGTTATACCGAAAAGGATTTTTGCAATGTTTATTTTGAAAGCGTGCAAAACCGCAAAGCAGCAGATCAAATATCCCTTACAACAAATCAATACACAGGCATCATGAAGCTCATACAGGTGCCAACACAGTGTAAATCAGGCTGCACTTGAGAAATTTATCATGAAATGTGTGTTGAGCAGCTGAAAAACAACTGCACCTTGTGCAGGAGATAAAACAAATTGTACAAAAACATTCAAGGAAAATAAGCCAAATATATATAATCACACGTATACAAGGGTCGTTCACAAAGTTCCGTCTCTTGGTCTGTAACATCTGTAACATCTGGTCTGTTCAAATACAAAGATGCCGCAATGCCAAGAAAGCTTGAAACATTTTCCTTCAATAAAAAAGTTCATTTTTTATGTTATCATAGCAACAAAGAACTTGCATTATCGATACACTGGTGTTTGTACACCATCAGAGAAGAATGGGGCTGGCCACTGGAGATTTATGCACTGAATTGGTGAGCTTACTGTCAGGCAAAAAGGGCATGCCTTTCAATTGTTACTACACTGCTTTGGACTAGCGATGAGCCACATATGGCACTATGTCTGGAATATACGCTGGGAGGCATAACATCTCACAACTGCACCTTCTTTAACGTGGCAGTTGTCTTCAAACGTGTGGCCAAGCACGGCCAAGCGCTGTCATGTCAGCTACCAGGTGATAAATATCCATCTGAAATTCCAGGTAGTCCAGATGTAGTGCCATGTGACTTATTGCTGCTGCCAAAGCTGAAGGAGCAGCTGAAGGGCATGCACTTTGTGTCTAAGAATGAGTTCGCTAATGCAATGCGTAGTTGGTGTAGTGAGGAGCAAGCTCATTCCCTGACAGCACACAATCGCTCGTTTATCGACGCAGGTGCATTATTGTTGGTGGAATAATGTCAAAAATGATCTGCTCTTTTGGAAAATAAGACATTCCACGCTGTCTTTCGAACGTGACACCTTTTAAATTGAAGAAGTTAAAGGCGCAATATGAACTAGACGACGGATTTTAATGAAGAGCCCTCGTACTACTACAGCAGGGACTGCAGAAAAGTGTTCTTGCATTATCATCACTGAAAGAGATTAGCAGCAAATGGTACAGCGCGTGTAGCTCTGAACAAATGAACAAAGAACTTGTGGAGCGACTCCCACGGACTGCACGTACAACCCCCCACATTTTGGTGTTTCTATGCGAATAAACACTACTGGCGGCATAGCAGCGCTTCACAAAAAACCCATGCGGCATTGTTACATCAAAAAGATTGCCTCATTACGAATTTATCAACAATATGAGCCACAGTAAATATACAAGGTCTGCCCAAAAGGATCTACGCTTCAACATTTACAAAAGTCTTTGTAAAAGAGGGTAGGACGCCTCATCCTCCTCCTATTTGTTTATTTAAGGTCTCAGTTGTGCATTACATAAGGAATGAGTGCATGAAAATTTCAGTTACACATGAACACAGGTTAACATCATAATGAAACCAAGCGTACAAACAACAAAATAAAACAAGCTGTATTTTACACTGATGCCACATTATACATCTCGAGAAGTAGCATTTTTGTGCAACACGGCAGTACAGAATGCAGTCAGAAGACACAGGTTGACATCACAGGTCGAGAGACGAGAGACTTCGCGTACGTTGCAACAAACTTGTACAGTGTGCAGTAAGAAGACATACAGGTTAGGCATCTCAGTCTGCGTGCCTTTCTCAAATGATATCTGGAAATAACCCTTCACGATGTCAAGCACCGTGAGTAGCTTCTTTCTCAACAGGTGGTCACAAAGGTCATGAATGCAAAGCAGCAGACCGTTGTCTTTCGCAGTGCGGTTGTTTAGGCAGTGGTAGTCAAGAACTATACTTTCTTTCTCACAAGGCGGAGAGGGCAGCTGTACAGCAACGTGCTGTCAGAAACTAATGCCCATGACTTTAGTTCCTTAGTTATTCCTTTCAGCATGCATGGCAGGTGAGACAGTATGACAGAGAAAGCGGCTTGCTTCCAGGCTGTTCGATTTTCATTTCTGTTATACCAGTGCTACCAAGTTCTTCCATGCTGAGTGAGAAACACATGCTGTATTTATTGAAAAGAGAACACAGTTGGTACGTCTCTTCATCCGAAATGCCAAACTTTGTGTGTGGCTCACGATGGTCTTAGCTGCCTATGTGCCATAAAACACACTTCGTCTGCGATGTTAGAGCCAATATTAGGTACAACTAACTTTGTTTGCAGTAAGGCTTTGGGCTCTTCGTTAACAAGTGTCATCATCATCATCAGCCTGACTACACCCACTGCAGGGCAAAGGCCTCTCCTATGCCTCTCCAGTTAACCCTATCCTTTGCCAGCTGTGCCCACCCTTAACAAGTATATGCGCTCTTTATCAGTATACTGAGCAGAATAGTTTGTGTGGGTCTACTCGACCCTCAAACGCAGATTTTCGTTACTGTAGTTGGACACGGCAGTAGTGAGCTCATCAGCTGGCTAGAATGACAATACTAGTATAAACTGCCTTTGTGTGGAAGAATTTTGTCACTTTTTTAGCACAAAATTACTTCTTTTTCGCAAGTCAATTTGTTAACAAGCCCTGCTAATTCTCGCGCCTCTTGTTGATCGAGGGGTCAAGTGCAGCCTGCATGTCTTATGAGAGGCAGGCTGTGGAGGTCAATGACAGGGGCAACAATGATCTCAGGTCCAGTGCTTATCAGTGGAAGAAGTGGAGCTTGAGATTTCGTGGTGGCGGGTTGAAAGAGAAACGTGCACGATGTAGGCGGGTATCACGCCGTCGATGACAACGATTTCTTCTCGTCCATCGATGGACAGCATCAGAGTTTTCTCACCCCGCTGCAGGACGGGATAAGGGCCATCGTAGGGAGGGGTGAGTGGAGGCTTGATGACGTGTCGACGCACAAAGACGTGGGTGGAGGGGCGAGGTCCTTGCTCACAAAGACGTGCTGAGTCAATGGACGTGTGGGGACGGGTTGCAGGCGCCTGGAGAAGGCATAGTTGTTCCACGTAAGCAGGTGGAGAGATGTCCTCTGTACGGGCCAGAACGTAGAACTCGCCTAGCAAACGGACGGTAGTTCCGTAGACCATTTCAGCCGCCGTGCACTGAAAATCTTCTTTAAAGGCTGATCGAAGGCCGAGGAGCACCAAAAGAAGGGAATCGGGCGGAGAGGTTTGAGCTTCGCGTGCAACAAGGGCAGCCTTCAGCTGTCGGTGCAAGCGTTCAACCATGCCATTCGCGGACGGATGTTACGCGGTGGTGTGAACATGCCACACGCCAAGCAGAGATGTTAGGGCGCGAAACAAGGCGCACTCAAACTGGCGGCCACGATCCGTCGTCACTACCATGGGGCAGCCGAAACGGGATATCTATCCACTGACAAAAGTGGACGCCACCGTACACGCCGTGATACCGGGCAGCGGAAAGGCTTCGGGCCACCGTGTGTGGCGGTCAACACACGTGAGGATGTATTGGAAGCCTCGTGATGGAGGAAGATGGCCAACAATGTCGATGCGGACATGGTTGAAACGACAGTCGGGGGCCGGAAAGGGTGGTGAGGCGATCGCGTGTGGCACGTTGTTTTGCACGCTGACATTGCAAGCACTCACGAGCCCAGCGACGCACATGTCGGTTGACGTTTGGCCAGACGAACCTAAACGTCACACGCTGCTGCGTAGCACGAATTCCGGAATGGCTTGCGTTGTGCAGCTGTTCGAAGACTTGGCGGCGGAACGCGGTGGGTACAAAAAGCCGTGGAGAACCACCGGAAACGTCACACGGGATGGTGTCCGAGCAAAACGGCATGGGGCACTGGCGACAAGGTCAGAGAGCCAGGGTTGGCCTGGAGAGATTTAAGTTCACTGTCTAACGTCTGTGGGGCAGCCAGCGCTGCGAGGTCAGCGCGCCTGATGCAAGATCAGTGACATGGGAGAGCGCATCGGCGGCAATTCATGGGTACTTCGATGAGTCTAATATCCAACGTAAATTCAGAAATAAAACTCAGGTGCCGTATCTCTCATGCGGTGTATGAGCTTTGATTCACACGAAAATCAAACGTTAAGGGCTTGTGGTCAGTGAGCACGTAAAAAACGGCTCCTTCCAAGATGTGATGAAAGTGCCGAACTCACGGCCGAACGCACTGTAGCGCATTCCTGCGGGCTTGACCTTCTGGGAGAAGAAACCCAGCGGGCACCAACAGTCGTCCTGAAGCTGTTGCAGGACGGCGCCTACTGCTGCACCAGAGGCGACGGTGATGAGACGCAACGGGGCATTGGCCAGTGGTGTTCTTGGCGGCTTAGAAGGCGGTTTCGGCAGATGACACCCACTCGAGAGGAGTGTGAGGACCATGCGGTGACTTTAAAAGATCGGTGAGAGGAAGGGTAATGCGGGCAATACCGGGTAAGAAACGTCGGTGGAAGTTCAGGAGGCGAAGGAACTTGCGAAGCTTGCGAAGCGACTTGGGGCGAGGAAAGTCACGGATGGCGTGCACTTTGCTCTCCAAAGGTCGAATGCCCTGCGCTGTGACATCATGGCCAAGGAACTCGATGGCGTCGACGCCAAAAACGCATTTGGCAGGATTGATGACGAGGCCTGCTCTTCGAGGCGTGAAAAGAGCAAGATCAGGTGTTCAGCGTGTTCTTTTAACGAGGAACTGACAACCAGCAGATCATCGAGGTACGCGAACACAAAACGCAGGCCGCGAGTGACCTCGGTGATGAAGCGTTGGAATGTCTGAGCAGCGTTTCGCAGGCCAAAGGGCATAGGGACGTACTCGAAGGCGCCAAATGGTGTTACAATTGAAGTCTTAGGGATGTCTGCAGGCTCCATCGGCATGTAATGGTAGGCTTTCACCAGGTCAGTTTTGGAAAATATGGTCATGCCATGCAGGTCGGCCGCAAAGTCATGAATAGGAAGGAGAGGATATGGATCCGGGACAGCGCGGGCGTTAAGGGCACGATAGTCGCCGCAGGGGCGCCAATCGCCGGGGTAACGTTTCGGAACCATATGCAGCGCCGAAGATCAACTGCTGGAGGACTGCCTAATGATGCCCAATTGCAGCGTAAGGTCGAATTCGTGGCGGGCAATGAAGTGGCGGTTGCCAGCAAGGCAGCGCGGTCGGCAGAAAACTGGAGGCCTCGTAGTGACTATGTGGTGCGTGACAGTGCGACGGACGGGAAGCTCAAGGTTGCTGGGCCATGTGATGGCAGGAAAATCGGCCAGAACCGCAGCAGAGACGGATGAAGGCAGCTGCGGAGCGACTTGGACCATGGGGGTGGCCACCGGGACGAGGACGCCGTTCACAGACAAGCGAGTCGTGTGGTCCACCAGTCGACGAGATTGAAGGTCGACAGCAAGTCCAAAGGCGAGAAAGTCCGCTTCGGCGATGGCAAACCGCACGTCCGCGGTAATGAAAATCCATCGGAATGTGCGGCGTAAGCCCAAATCGAGGCTGACTGAGCGCTTTCCGTAGGGAGCGATCTGGGAGGTGTTGACCGCCTGCAAAGGCGCTCCTTGCAGAGCGCGTTGCCAATCGAGTCGGGAGGCAGGCACGACGCTAACCTGTGCACCGGTGTCTACAAGGAAGCGGCATCCCGAGATCCTGTTGGTGACGTATAGTAGGCGGCTGGATGTAGGGCCAGAATCACCGGCCGCCTTTAGTGACTCGCTGGCACGTTTCCCGACCATAGGCAAAGCTGTCGGCACTGACGGGCACCGGCGCCGAACTTGCGGTGGTACTAGCAGAACCCGTCACGGGCAGGGCTCGATTGATGACTGGAACTGGAACGATGGCGCAACCGTTGGTGAGAGGAACGCTGGTAATGACGAGGAATAGACGCTAGCAGTGCGGCAACGGCGCTCGTGAGGTGGTCGATTTTAGCCTCGAGGCATGACTGCCGGTCTACGAGGGTGGACGACGCGGCGGAAGAAATTGCAGCCACAGAACACGGGCCAGAGTAGTCCGCGACGCAGTCAGCCAACTCCGCGAGCTTATCCAAGCTAACATCACTTGCTGCAGCCTGGACGACCACGAGGTCATGAGGCAGGTGCTGAAAGAACAACTCACGGAGTAGCGGGCTGTTGACGTCTTCTGGGCGGTCACCGAGCAGCTGTCGCATGCGATGGACAGTCGCCAAGGTCCTCACTGCTGAGCAACTGCTGTAGGCGGCTGCGCTCCGAGATGGTTTTCCGGGCCAGGACCGTAGCTTTGAAGTGATCATACGCGGAGGAAGGTCGGGCGTCTTCAAAACGTCGTAAAACACGTCCATTACCTCGGTGGAAAGAGTCGACACGACATCGAGATACTTCACGCGTTGTGAAGCGATGCGCGGGAGGTAGAACACAGCCTCCACTTGCGTGAACCATGCGACAGAATTCTGAGGCCAAAATGATGGTAGGTGAAGACGCTGGCGATGTCCTCCGCAGCCGGTGTATGAGCCGGGACGTGGTTCCTGGGCGCCGCAACCGTGGTGGCGTTATCCGCATCCATCACATACGGGTTCACCAAACTGTAGAGGGACGGAGACTTAGTCCCGTACAAATTAACGGAGCGCGACGCGGAGGAAGCCAGCAGGCCAGGGACAAGGAATCAAATGTCTTTATTCTGTTTCGCACGTGGCCCCATGTAGCCAGCGCGAGCGCATGTCACGAGCCGAGGCAGCGCAGCACTACGGACGGTGATAGTGCCGCTACACAATGCACTGAAAGACGGGAGGGGGGGGGGGGTGTCCAGTCTTATTCCCAGCATGTTCAATGCATTTTTCTGCCTTTGTAAGTTATAAATTTGCCTCGTTAAGAGTTTGGAAAGATACACACAAAATCTAGCACCTTTACACATTTGGTCAGCTTTGGCGGAACTGGAATCACATCAATCTGGCTACTTGGATATGTGAAAACAACATGAGGCAGTACGAATCATGTCCCTCCGTGTATGTACTGCTCGGCGTGCTCAAGCAGCCTTTTTACAACTATATAGAGTTCTCCAGCATACTTAGCAAAGCACTGAATTGATGCAAAGGTTTTCTCCTCACCAACTACATACAAAACTGTGAAATTGTTTCGCTTTGGCTGTTTACATAGAGCACAGAAGAAAATGTCTGTGCATCAATTTTAACTGTTCTAAACACACTGACATTGTCCATTGAAGAAAAGAAAGAAATCAAAGCCCTTCTGGCTACTGCAGTTGGTCGGCATGATGAACCATAATAAATAACAGCATTAGACAACTTCGTGAAGTGAACACTTTCAATCTTGCTTAACACAAAATCGACATAAGACATCTCCTTTACCCCATTCTGGAGAGCGCTCAGCACATTGCTCAAGCCAACTAATTGTGCAAGCTGTTTTTCAGTGCTCTGGGTTCCTTTAAACAGGCGCAGCAATTGCCCATTCCTGTTCTCAAAAAGACATCCTGATGTGCACCAGAGTGGCCCCCAGTTTCTCACCGATTCAGCTAGATGCAAAAGCTGAAATACATTAAAGGCGCAGTGGCGTGTTCCATATAAGGCCTGAACACCATCAACAAATTTGAAAAACAATTTTTCTGCCACATCAACCTGTTAGGAAGAAACAGACTCTGACAGCAACATATCGATTACACCAACAAGGAGATTAAAGTGCTCCAGGTAAGCATCTGGTAGGATGCCAGACAGAACAGGAAAACAATAAAACATAAGCCATGCACGCAGTTCATTAGCCTTCCAGTAGCACCTGTGCTTGAAAAAACGCGGAATTCTAGTAATGTAATCTGGTGGCTTAATTGCTAGAAGTTTGCTGTACACCACATCTACCCGGCACCCAATGTACCATGGCTGACCATGATATTTAGTCTCAAACCAAAGACAGCGAAAAGTTCTCACCATCCTAAGGAGGACACAGTGCATATAATCAACTACGAAGCCAGTGCTGTAGTCGAAACCTAAGATGAGGTTATATTAGCAGGGCCTTTAACACCTTTTACCGTATGGCCTTTGCTGACAGCTTGTCCAGCTTGCCGCCTCATTCTATGACCATTCCTTAGAGTGTACGTTTTCCCAGGGATGTAAAGGTGTACGTGACCTTTGCTTGGCAGCAGTTGAGATTTTCCTGGGTGCTCGCCGAATGATCAACCATACAACCCGTTAAATTGCCGAATTCCTTGCAGCATCGCTCTTGCCACCGCATCAACTGATGACACAGGAGCAAAGACATATGATGTTACAGTTTTGCCTGTTTCGGGGTGTCTCCATGTAAGCCCGTTAGTTGCAAGGCGACGCTACTCTAAACAAAAAGGTTTCAGGAATCTGTTCATCAATGGTTTCACACCAAACCACAAGAGTGTTAGGATTTGAAATTTTTTTCGAATGAGAGGCGGAAGTTCAGGGATAACACAGTGAATTGGCCAAAGAGATCTTACGGAACTCTTGAATACCTGTACACAATCAGTATTCCAGAGGAGGATGAAGTTAAATTCTAATGAGTGGGCAGCACTGCCTTTTTACACTGCGCCATCCACAATGTCTTCTAGAGGGTGATCACTGGCTGAACTCACTCTTTTCATAAAATACTTATATATTTGGTTGTTTTCAAGAAATGACCGTAATGTGTCAGTAAACCTTATCTGAAAAAATCTTCCACGGTCTTGGCACTCCTCATTACAGCTGGGGCAGGTTGTCATGTCCACTTCGAGATATTCCTGACAGTTTTTGCAAAAAAAGTGTGTCTGCACTTCTGTGCCTCTTTGAAATCCTGACAACAACTTGAAGAATTTAAATGTTGTGTTTGGAAGTGTGTTATAAGATGGCAACAGAGCTGAAAATTGGAAAAATTTGGTCCAAAAACTCTCTGGTTAGTTTAAACTTAAAAAACAGTACCATTAAAATCAGGCGAGTCAACATTGCTGAATGCACTGCCCTCAAAAAGTGCACGCTTAGTAGTTTCGGGGCTCCCAAAAGTGATTGGGTTACCAGAACCTGCAGAATAGATCTCAGATGTGGAACAGTTCATTGGAGCATCCTCCTCACTATCACTGCATGAGGCAGCACTGGATATATCACCCTGTCCATCGTCCAGCGCTGAGGGTGACGAAGTGCCATTAATTCAGTGGCTAGGAGTCTCGCTGGAACCACAAGTCTCACTGAAGCCAAAAGCCTCGCTGGAGCTTGCTGCAAAAGATGCTTGCCAGCGCCGGCAGGTTTCCCGTGGAACCTAAAATACAAACTATAAGTGTTTGTACTTCACACGAACATTTGTAGCAACTGAATCATGAGCTTGTACTCCTTGAAGTACTCCTACTTGAAGCCAAGTCAAGCTCGCTTCTGGTTGCGCCTCAGTGAGCAGGTTCTCAATGGCACATTATACCTTTTCCTCCGATTGTAACAATATGAAGCATGCGGATAACAAAGCAAATAATGGCAAAGCACCGGAAATGTAATGTAATGAAAGGAATCAAAAAGGGACATAAAAGACTTTCTGCACAATGTTGCAATATGCAGGTAGGGCCATGCCTAAAGGCACACTGAGGACAATTTGATTAAACTACAATTGTTAGAAGAGATCAATTTCTTGGTATTTCATGGCTCTCTACACATCTCTTTTTAACAACAAAAATATATTTTTGAATTTTTATTGAAATTAGCTACCAACAACAGAAGTGGAAACCAATGCTCAGTTGGGCTGGGTTTAATGGCACTAGGCTACTAAGGGCATCATGCGCCAAACGCAAGGTTTAGTGCGTATATAGGTGGGAGATATCAAAAGGGTTGTTTAAAAACTCATATCTGATTTAAAAGCTTTGCTTCTTTCAAAAATGAAACGACACATGAGATTGACGAGTGAATCTTGTCCTAAGAAAATCCGGGAAGTGTTTTTTCCTCAGCTTATCCAGCCCATTACAAGAGCATAAAATCTGCATTACTCTCATCTCTTCTCCACAGAGCTCACATGCTGGTCTCTGATGTCTTGCAAGAATAAAATTGTGTGTAATGTGTGTGTGTCCAATTCGTAGGTAACATAAAATGACTTCAATGAAACGGAAACCAGTGTGTTCTAATATATATGCATAAATAGAAAAAGTGCTGCTGTTTATGCACCTCATTTGAAAAAAAAATGGCAGGTAGTGTAACATGTGTATTTTTTTCTGTAGTTTTTAAATCCTCTGTTTTCAGTGAAAAATATCATTTATCAATAGAATTAGTCAGCAATACAGCCAAGTTCTTATTTGACCTTGGTGTCTCTTTAAAGAGAGCACGGGAACGTGTAGCCTTTTAACTATGGCATAGCAGTGGCTAATACCTCGGAATCTAATGTGCTGGTTATTACAGAACACAGCAAAAACTTTTACGACCATTTTCACAAACATGGAGAAAAGAGCAGCTCCTTCACTCTTCGGTCAATCATGATTCATTATTTCAATATTTCTGCGGAGAAAGCCTCCTCAAGAAATCTCCTTCCACTCGAGGTGGCGTGAATGGCCCACAGAGGTTGAGATTAAGGCCAAATTGTGGCCCACAATCTGCATGCCGCTCTATGCAACATATATATTTCGTCAGGCTGAGTCTTCTAAACAACTTTCACAAGCAAGTTCTACATTCACAGCCCAGTAAAACGTGTTTTGTGGGCTCCATGATCCAGCAGATGCAGTGAAAGATGTCTGGAAACACTTTTGCGTGTGGAAATTGTCTCTGCTGGTGACGCACAGCCCATGTAGAGCAAGACGGTGTTCAAGAATGGTCTGAAAGCTAATTATCTTTATTTGGGTTTCGTGTAAAATTTGCTACCCTTTCCTTTGCCCTCGTGAAGCTCAGGGCTCGGGTGTGGTGAAGACACCGCATGCTTCTATGCAGCAAGTTGCAACACATGCTCCCAAACCAAAGAGGTCAACTCTCTAAAAACTAATGTAGCTTGCGGGTTCAAAGCAAGCTGGGAGCTGTAATTACCAATGTGCTTTAAAGGCCGTGCCTTTTGCTGACCACGAACACTCCTTTTGTAGAACAAGCAAATCAGTGCTCTCTTTGGACAGTACTACGCATAGAAAGACATGCATACCCTGAGACGATAGTCAAGCTGTTTGTGCGCACATCCCAGATGTTCGCACAGGTTGACAGTTTCTCCGATGCCCCCCAGCTTCCTGTATGCAACACGCCATTCCCCACAAGTCAGCAGCTGTATGTGGAAGCTTTCACGCACATCGAGCTCGCTATTAACCACCAACTGCACTACACAACTTGGCACACGGTAGTCTGTGAACATTTCTCAGGTGTCCAAAGATTGCTTGAAATGTGCCCATGCTACAGCATCATTACGCGATTATCAGTAGGCTCGGTATTTTCAGCTTTTAATCGAAAAACACTGATAAACATCCGCTGGTAAAAATAGTATGGCATCGGTTAAAACTTAAAAATGCCACTTTTTGGTTTGCTCATCCTGGCCTAGGACCCATACTCAAAAAAACACTTCCCATTTACTTCCTTTCACAGTACAGAAACAGGCCAGCAGGCACTCAGAAAAGCGGCCCGGGGGAAGGTGGGGGCACTTGAGGCTCTGCCGTGCTAGCCGCCGAAATGAACCCGCTAGCATCTCCGTTGCTCTAGCAATAAACGATTTGCAGCTTTCTGTAAGTGCTTCTCTCCAAGGCTTGTTTTTCCTACAACAAGATCTCAGTCCCTGTTGACACTGCCTCATTATTCATGGAATTAGATTTACGAGGCCTCGTAAGAAAGCTGCAATGAATTCAGTTGATATGAACTGATCGACAGAATGAGTGTACGGACGAGTGCAATATGAAAGAGTTCGAGTCAGAGTTCCACAGTTGCCACCAGTACAAGGTGAGTGCCGTTATCAACCCTCATATAAGCATAGCAGCGATCGAGGAGCGCTCAAGGTAACACCGGCACAACTAAGAAATACACTTGAGGAGAACAAGCTTTTCCAAAACTCGAGGAGCGATTCAAGTGAAGGTATGTTTCCGGTCACATGGAGCAAAAGTTCGAGTCAAGGCATGTTAATCAGTTTGTCCATTAGCCTAGTACCATCTGAACCTCATTTAGATTTCAGTGCAAGCAAGTAGAAATATAAAATCAGAGAGTGCACATATGAGATCAGCATAAAAAATGATGTTTCCATTCACTACTACAAAATTTCAGTTTCTACAGATGAAAAGTTTAAACAAAAGTGTAAACTGTTATATGAAATCTAAAATGACAAAGAAGGTCGCCTGTTCCAAATTAGTCAGAAACATGAAGGCAATAAGGCACCCAAAACTCACGCAACAGACAAAAGATGTAGCTATGTTAAACATGAAATGTTTCACATAAAATGCAAGACAGCTTTTTGCCAAAAGCAACTCAGGAAGGCGTGCCTCTCACTGCTACTACAGACAGTTAACAGCATTCTTGGCCTCGTATTCCGTCCAGTCGCACCTTTTACTAATCATAAACAAGCATATAATTCAGCAAAGTTTTTTTCCTGGTTGAACTTTCTAATGAGGACCAAACTAACATTTTAGAATGATAATTTATTTCTTAAAGAAGCTAAGCAAGTTCAACACATTTCTGGTTTATATATGAGACAGTGATTAGAAGGTTAATGCATCCATTGCCCATGCATACTAGTGAGCTGTCTGCTTTCATGCAGCAACCATTACCTATATACATGTCTGAATCAATGTACTGAGTCAAGATCGTGTGAAAAGCGTAGACTTACTAGTTGTCCTGCATTCCACAGGTACTTTTGTAAGGGCCGCGCTTTCTACTTGGATCTATTTTTGAGTGGCAGCGAAACCTCAACAGTTCTTGTACCTGACAGAATAATAGCGAAGTGTTTGAAATAGTTTGTTAAGCATATTGTACCCTAGGCAATGTGACAAAACATTAGAGCGTAAAATCTATACACCTTTCATGCACTGGCAAGTTTTTTTACTTGAACAAGCAATTAAATTATGTGATAGGAAAATATTCAGACATACTCTGTAACAAAACTGCCACGCCATACGCATGGTAATATCACAAAGTTTTACAGGACGCATGTTTTCAGGAAAAAAAAAGTTTATAGCTCTGCCTCGCGAAACAGCCGTGTGATATTGCCAGCGGATAGAGCATGTACGTACACATCCTGTTAACTTTTTGCCCTCCCAGTACATGAAATAGAAACCCAAAACAGTATTGTGGCCATGCATTTCCGAACACGCGGTGGGGTCATTTGTGCTCGAGCCGTGCCAGGCGGCGCAAAATATACAAAACTTTAACGCATGTATCCGCTGTCACAGATAATCCCTTCGTTCAAGTGCTGCAGCACAGCGAAACGAATGATAAAAGCCCAAGCACAGAGGCAGAAAAAAAGCAGGTACGCACGTTAGTACGCTATTTGTCACGCAGCACACCGCTCTAGCTCTCCATAAGCATGCTCACTTCTGTGATATGTATACTTACGTCGCTAGGTTGTTCACGCTGGCGTACTCCAAGTGTTGTTCGTTGAGCAGGCCGACAGGCGTAGACACAGTACCATGAATCGCTGTGCCGGCCGCAGAGACAACTGTGCGCAACGAACACACCGAACTTAGGGTGCCTCGATGCGCGCGCCACGCGCCAGCGCGCGCATCGAGTCATCCTAACCGAACAAGAACCATGAACCGAACTCCGCCAAGCCCTATTGGTTTTGGATGTGGACAGAAGACATCTGGAGAAGGCTCCGCCAAAGGCTTTATAAAGGAGTAAGGACACCAAATTTTAATTGTGTAGTATGTATGTAAGGGCATGCACAGTAAATTATTAATTACGAAAAGTAACATGGATTGTGCTAAACAACAATAAACATTTCTTAAATCAATTTTTTAGGCTGTTTCGGTTTCTATCTTCGAACGGCAGCTGTGATGCTACAGACGAATTCAACTCATGTGTGTACGGTGCACAAAAACTGCAGAAAACCAGTCTCTGGTTAGTTCGTTTTCGCAAGCCCGTCATATTTCATATAGTCATATTTCATGCCGCACGCGACCAAACACACCAAAACGCGTCCGCTTAGATGACTGAAACCGAAACTATGCGAGAAAAAACGCATCAGCGCGCGTCATGTTATGGCGGTTTGGCGGTTAGACTACGGTCCCTTCAGGCCGTTGGGTATTTGCGCTCTTCCAATGTGGTCCAGGTTTGCCCAACATTATAACCGTCTAAACGTTGGATTTTCTTTCATTTGTGCGCGGCCTTTTTTTCTACAATGGACCTTTACAGCCTGGTGTTTTTTGCAGATGAGAAGACATATGAAGTCTTGAAAATGAATCGCATCAGCACCAAGTTGCGAAGACCTTGCCGAGGGTTGCGAAGTTGTGCAGTGGCGAAATGAAGGGTCGTTCGCTGCTACACTCATTGGCGTTTCAGGTAAGCCCTGATATTCATATCGCTCTTTAAGACGTTCGTTTGTGCAATTCTAAATTACCTGCAGGCATGTGGTCAGTTAATTACTGGTGCTGGCAGCTTCATGTGCGTGTATAGTTTCCGATTCTACACAAGGTCAATTTGAACAAAGGGCGCTCGGGGAAAAGGATTGTGCAGCGATGTATTGCGGCGGTAATTTTTACGCCATGGTAATTAAACTGCTATTTGCCCTGAATCAGCATCCAAATGCTCTCATTCGAGAAAGGAATTTTTTTGTAATGCTTACATCAATGTGGAAAATCTGCTACGTGTGCTGCAGGTCTCGGATCGTAGGCATTGAAGAAGAAATAATTCTTTATTGAGTGCTGCGCATTTTGTACTTGCTCCCAACCAAAAATTTCTTGTTCATTTAAGAGGACGAACACAAGCTCGTGCGGAAAATGGAAAAAATGATTTCACTCAGAACAAGACTGCACGAATGGAGTCCGGGAAAAAGGCATGATATTGTCTCCTTATTTCCTGGTAGCGCTGTACGTTCTCGGCTTTGTGTGTGTGTGTGTGTGTGTGTGTGTGTGTGTGTGTGTGTGTGTGTGTGTGTGTGTGTGTGTGTGTGTGTGTGTGTGTGTGTGTGTGTGTGTGTGTGTGTGTGTGTGTGTGTGTGTGTGTGTGTGTGTGTGTGTGTGTGTGTGTGTGTGTGTGTGTGTGTGTGTGTGTGTGTGTGTGTGTGTGTGTGTGTGTGTGTGTGGTGTGTGTGTGCGTGTACGCGCGCGTGCGTGCGAGCGCGCCGGCGTGTGCATGCATAAACAGCTGCAATTATCTTTTTCTGCCATTATGCACTCTGCAGTAACTGGTACTGCATATATAAAAATATTATTTCGGATCTGTATATTCTCCTTCACTTCGTAGACCACAGCACATAGCAAGGCTTTGAGAGATATAAAACAGTGATTGCGTTTGTGATTGGGCAGGTCTAAGACGTGATTTAAATTTCATTTGCATTAGTTTTTTTGCATTTCTGAACAGCAGCTCTAAGGTGTCTTTTCTTACTGGTTCAAAACAGTGCATGCCACTTAGCAATGAATGTGCGTGCGGTGTTTGTTGTGTGGTGAAAATGCTCAGAAAAATAATTCTCTTGCTTCATAAAGCAGCCGTAGACTGGTACTTTTCATAGCATTCAGCTTCATCTACAATGACAGGACAGACAGAAGCAGAGAGAACACCGCCTTGCAGGCAGTAAAAAAGTTTTCAAGATAAACATGACAGGCATACAAGTACACACAGCAGGTTACCTTCTTGAACATGTGGTGTTGTAGGTGAAGAATTATTCAAATGTAAGTCAGCAGTGCACTCAGTTAAGAATGAAAGTGCCCATGTAACAAAAGGTATATAGGGGTCAAGACTAATTAAAAAAATTCCAAGGGTGCACATAGCCTCTCATGCCCAGAGAATGCGAAGCATTTCAAATTTTGAGGGTGGCCGACCTGTATTTGGGAGTCACCACTAAGTTGGCCTTATTCAGATTAAGTTGGGCACCTATATTTTGGTCAACTTCGGACGAAGTCAAATTTCAGGTGTCTGGTGGGCCAGATTTTGTGGGTGGACCACCTCAATTTGGAAGTCATCACTGAGTTGGCTATACTTAAATCAGGTGGACATCAATCTTTGTCAAATTCTGACAAAGTCCAGTTCTAGGAGTCCAGGTAGGCCAGGTTTGGGATTGCAGGCAGACACATTTTCAGCAGGCACTTTTCTGTGGCATGAGCCTATTATTGCTTACACATAAAAAAAAATCTCTGCCTGTGCCACAGGGTGCTATAGGCAGACAGCGCTGTCACTGCCAGTAAAGCGTTTTTCTTCGTTTTCTTCTATGCACCCAAGTTCAGTGTCGCAAAAACACAGTTGAAAATCGCTCTATAAAGAAAGCTTTCCTATATACCCTATTGTCTGTTTTGCAATCTCTTGGGGCCGTAAGGCTTTCAGAGTTCATGACCAGTAGCCATCTAGCTTCTTTTATAATTTTTGCAGCTCTATTTTTATGCAACGTTTGCAAAGATGTGTTCAAATTGTTTTCTTATTTAATATCATTAGAAACAACACTGCCGAAAGAATCAAAATGACAACCTTCTAGCTTATATCAAGGAAGCCCACGAAGTGGATCTGCACAAGGAAATTGAAGATTTAAGGAAAGGAAATGAACATTTGCAGAGGCAAATAACGGAATACCAAAGTAAGTTTCTTCTGTTAGGTCAGTGATTTTCGGAAAGAACAATTGCAATCCATAATGCACCCATCAGACTTTTAACCTTGTGTTGGGTGCATGATAGCCTCAGTTGCTTATGTGTCAATAAAACCAACACACGACAACAACTAAGCAACCTGACTTCTTGGGCCGCATGTTAAGTTTTAGCGCGCAACATAGCAGTAGTGGGCCATGGTGTCGCATTCTTTGCCGATGTAATGTATATATTCCTGCCCAAACCATGGTTTCGATGCTTACTGTTATCGCATAGAAAGTTTTACAAGAATATATGAATATTTTTGCACTTTGTTTTGGCAGTATACTGTTCTGAGCAAAACGTATACGTACATTTGCAGTTGTGTTCTTTCCTGCATTAACTGTGGTATATAATTCATATGAGAACCCTCTGTCAACTTTTTTTTTCCTTTCTACTCCTTTCTTTCAATGTTTGCTAAAGTGCGTTGTATGTTTTTAGCACTAGGGCTCGACGGCTACCTCAAAAGAGTTGAAAAGCTCGTCAACGAACTCGAGCAAAAAAATTGCCCTCGGCAACTACCCATCATGGACGAAGCTGGGCCACCTGGAGAAGAATCAGCAGATGCTTCAACACTACCACCTTGTAATAACAGTGACGCACAGGCCGCTAAAGATCCTGGAGAAGGTGCTGTGGGACCAGTACACAATGAACAGCAGGCTCCTGGAGTCAGTGCTGCTGTGGCACCTTCTAACGTGACCATGTAATCACAGCTGCGGCACACATGGAGCGACCCCGGAGTAAGTACTCTGTGCGCAATGTTTCTGCCTGAAGGGGCACTGCAGTGTCTTGTACTGGACATAGCTATACCATGAGGCTTTGCACTCTCTGCTCTTGTTTGGAGGTTATTTCTCCGGTATTCTTGAATATTCAAGGCATTTTTATGCCTTTTTTCACATCTGTCACACTTCATGAATGTATCTTGTGGCTGTAACGAACACCTAGGCAAAACATGTCTTGGCTTAAACAAGTGTGGAATACAGCTCTATTGAAAAAATATGCAATGGAGTATTTTCATACAGCTTGCCAGTAGGTAGTAAATTAAGATCTTTCACCTTTCTTGCTCTTTGAAAATGTTGCAGTTGAGAGAAACACTACTGTTAAGTCCACTTGTTTCATTGGGCTGACATCAGGCAACAAAAATGCAGCACTGTCCTATAAGAAAAGAGACAACTTCCTTTCATATTGCAATATTTGAAGAAAAGGTTCCTTGTATAATGGAGTAGTATTCATTGTGAAACCAGTGATTCATTTTTAAACAGTTAAATGCAGACAGGGCAGGAGCCCAATGAAAGTGTGACAGTACCAGCAGTGTCTGTTTGCCCCATTCGACCCATGAAATAGCCATATTTGAACCTGTGGGGTAGCCAGTTTATAGGTCTCAACTGTTTTGCATTGCATTTTATTCCCACTGCATAATTCTGTATGAACAGTTTTCTTCACATGCGCTCCCTTTGTCTGTAGAGGTACACCCAGTGCAACCCTTTATAAGAAGTGACCAAAATGCAACAAAAGTAGTTCTTTGGGCAAGATGTGGTGTGGAAGAGCTCATCGTAAAATAGTCAAACACATTTCTTTCTTTAATTTTTAAGCTATATTCTATCAATTGAGAAACATAGGAAGGAAATGAGACTTTTTTCAGCTCCCCAAAAGCCATGAGTGTGAGCCATAATGTATAGGATAGTTAGAGATTCCGCCTGTCGGAAGAAGGGTTCATGCACAGTAAAGTGTGTGGCACCATTCATCCTGTGCATTATTTACACTGTTTATAAGGTGTCATAATCATGTGGCAGTGAAGCAGAATCGACATTTGAGCTAGTTGGTATTGCATCTTGTAAAATTTTAAAGCACACTCAGGACAAGAAGCCTGGTTTCATAGGACATAAGGCTACTCAAGATTCTGGTAAATTTGCACCATTTAATTTCAGCCGTTACCATTGTTTTTTGCTAGCAGGACGACGCAACTCACAAGACTGTAGCAACCTTGCACATCATTAAATATAAATGCTCGCATTAGCCACCCATTCATCACATCTGAAAAGGCTTTTTTTATAACAGCCACTCACAAAGCATTTCATTTTTTAGGATCATTGGGTAATTTTAATGCGAAAGCATTTCTTTGGTCATGGCTGGCGTGGACAGAGCCTGTCGTCAAATGTGCCATCAGAACGGTCCGCACACTGTCAATCACCAACTGCATGGATAATTAACATAATAGTTCATTAAGGAAATATGTAAATAGTAGGAGTAATTAAGTTAGTGCGATGTTTAAATGATTCGTTAATTATTGGAGCAAACTAAGTTGTGGACAGAGCGTGTCTGTAAGAACTGTTATCAGAGCATGTCAGGCTTAATATCCAGATCATTTCACCGAATTTGGTATACAATCTAATTTTAGTGCCGCCACATCAAGAGTAATCTCCAAATTTAGATGGGTCATCTCCAAAATTTGGCCCCTTTCCTGGACACTCGAAGTTTGCCGTCGTCAGAATTGGACCAAAATTTATGTCTAACCTAATTCGATAATGGCCAATTCAATGGTGCCCTCCATACTTATGTGTGCCAAACCCGAAATTCGGTCTCTATAGGGACTTCCAAAATTTGACTTCATCTGAGTTTGACCGAAATTTATTTCTAACCTTATATAAGTGTGGCCACCTCAGTGGCGACTTGCAAATTTGGGACAAAATTTTGGTGGGCCAGCCCCAAACTTTGTCCTTTTACTCCCGAAATTTGACTTTTTCCAAATTTGACCTGTAGAAATGCACGTGAAACTCGTAACAGAACAGTGTATGGAACACGCAATGCTTCCACATTTTGGCAAGTAAGCAGATTTAAGTGCGCCCCTCTAATTTTTCAATATATTCAGGGTGCCTATCAAAGTATCTTTTCAGATTCTTTAACCTTCCATGTTTCTCTCTGACTACTGCAGCAAAACTTTCCTTGCCGCTTCAAAGGGTGACAAATGTGATGGGTCTAAAAGATGATAATGCACATCATCCATTCATACAGTTCCATACAAACAGTTCACCGAAACTGAAATGACACAATAGACAATATTTGTTGCTGTTTCATAAAGTCAATTTTTTCTTTTAAGATATCTTGCTTCAATCTGCGACTATTACTTCTCCTGTACGTCTTTAACATGGGTTTCAGTTTCTTCCAAACATCTAATGTTGTGATGTGTGAGCAAACATTTTTTAAACCGTGGTAAAAGTAGTAAACATTTGGAGCAATAATTCAGACATTTTCATGAAGTTCAAATAGCAAGACAGAGCTTAAACTAAAAGAGAAAAATGTTTCCACAAAGCACGAAATGAATAGACACCTCGACTCATCCTTGACTTCCTTTGCCACACCGTAATTCCTTTCAGGCATCGCATAATGAATATTGTGAGGGTACAATTTATACAAGTTACATCTTTGTTCATGGGGAAAATTATTTTGCCATACATTTAGGTTTACATGCTTGGCTAGAGAGTTACTGAATATTGTCATGAAACATTGGTGAACTCCTACACATTCTGCAAGTAGAGATCCATTTCTCGTTTATGCTCATGCAAAGGAATGGATATTTCTTTTTAGTCGCTGATTTTTCGATACAGTTTGTGCCACACTGCTACAAAATAAACGAAAGCCACTGGGGATGTGCAGCAGCTGTTTTGGTTTAACCGTAGAGCAACTAGCCTGTGTTTGTTTTGGCTTCTTCTTGGCCTGTGAGATCAATGCGGCCAGAAACAAATCTTTCCTGAACACTTTTCATGCCGGGAGATATAAAGTGCACAAATTCCGCACATTACAGGTTCCAGCTTTCTTACAGAAAATACTGGTGCACACAGCTATGTTTGCTTAAGCAAAGCAACAATCAGTGCAGGACAAACGAGCATATTCATGCTCCCTTCGTTGGCAGCAAGAAAAGGCTTACTTGTATATGATGTTATTTATTATATTTATTACTTCCTCAAAGGTCCTATTGAAGGGGTATTACATGAGGGAGTGGGTAACAGGGCATAATATTGCTTCAATCGTGATGGATCCATATGAAGCACGACGTGGCCGGGTAAGTCATTCCAGTCTTTCGCGGAGCGTACAGAAAATGAGGACAGATGAGCAGATGTACGGGCAGGCGGAGCATAGGTGGACTTTTCATGGTTCGTGCGGCTTGAGGTGCAGTAGGCTGGGATGATAATAGAATCGTGCGGAACATGATAATTTTACTTGTGATACAGACATAATCTTGCGATGCGATGTCGGCTAGTTAAACTTGAGAGATGAGCATTGCGTTTTAGTTTTGGTGACACTTTCGTGATAAGAATAAGCAGAGAATAGGAACCTAGAGGCGCGGTTTTGAATTGCTTCTAACGTATTAGAAAGGTTATTTTGACTAGGGTCCCAGATAGCGCATGCGTACTCAAGTTTAGGCCATACAAATGTTAGATAGGCTAGTGATTTCAACGATGGTGGTGCTAGACGTAACGTTTGCCGAAAATATCCGAGGACGCGATCAGCTTCCATTGAAATTTGTGTGACATGGTGTGACCACCGAAGATCATGCGTTAAATGTAGACCCAAGTATTTGTAAGTTGTTACAGCGGTGATTTCTGAGTTAGCAATAAAGTACTTTGAAGATGGGTCAGAGTGACGCCTGTGGAAGGAAAGAAGTTTTTTTCACGTTAATCGATATCAGCCATTTATCACACCAAAATAATATGCAATCTATGCCAGCTTGAAGGAGCTGTTGATCATTGTTAGTGAGTATAGGACGGTAAACAATGCAATCATCAGCGAACAAGCATGTGTTAGAGCGTATGTCAGTTGGTAGAGCGTTTATATAAATGAGAAAAAGAAGGGGCACGAGGACTGTGCCTTGGGGTACCCCAGAAATAACAGAAGAGCGGGAGGATGAACATTTATTAGCAAAAACAAACTGTTGCCGGTTGGTTAGAAAGTCACGAATCCAGGAAAAAAACAAGGGAATTGAGATTAAGATGTGAGAGTTTCAAAAAAATTCGCTTGTGTGGAACTTTGTCAAAGGCCTTTTCGAAGTCTAAAAAGAGGGTGTCCACTGTAATGTTGAGATAAAGTTTAGCGCTTATGTAATTAATAAAGAGAGCTAATTGTGTATCACAAGAAAGGCTCTTTATAAATCTGTGCTCGTTTGCGTGAAAGAAATTAAGAAAAACTAGAAATTTCATAATGTGAGAGAAGGTTACGTGGTCCATTAGCTTTGATGGAACGCTAGTAATGGATATCGGACGGTAATTGTGACGAGAAGATGGCCTTTTTTTCGTACTGGAATGGCTTTACCCACTTTCCAGTCGTACGGTACAATGCCTGATGAAAGAGATTTCTGAAAGATATGAGAGAGCAGTACACCTGTGAAATGTTTTGTGTTTTTTAGTACCTTAACATTAATGTCATCAATACCTTATGATGTGATTAGTTTCAAAGAGTCAATTATTTTAACAATACCATGAGGCTCGAATGATATATTGGGCATAACAGGGAAACCAAAGGACGGAAATTCAGGCAGATCACCGTCTGGTTCACGAGTAAATACAGAACTAAAGGTTTGGTTATGCACTTCGGCAACATCCTGTTCGGCAACTGCACTGTTATCATCGTCGCGAAGTGTTATTGTGCTGCTAGGGTTAGGATTAATGCATTTCCGAAACTGACGAGGGTTTGTGTGCAACATTCCAGGGAGTGTGGTGTAAAAAATGTTTGCTTAGATTTAAAAATTTGGGCGTTATAAACCTTTTCGGCTTCGTAATATTTCCTCCACGTGCTAAGGTTATTATTTCTTCTGGCAGCCTGAAAAAGCCTTTCCTTCTTATTATTGAGTTGTTTTAAAGTATTATTAAACCAAGGGGTAGAGACGCACTCACTCATATACACCAAAATTGAAAATATGTTATGCCAACTTTATCAGATTCATGTGCTGTATGCGCGCCGTATCATTCTGATTCACAAGAAATATATAGACCCTTTGCACAAGTAAACTTCTCTGCATAGCAAAGGCAGTTCACCTTAGCTGCCCTACATTTTTTGAGGCAGGAAAGGTGCAGCACTGGGGACACATGTGGTCCTAATAAAGTCATTTCCCTCTTTTCGCGTTTCACTGCCAGAATAGTAGGAAATTGCCAAGCTTCTAGTTTCGCACAAGAAGTGTGAAAGGAAGCCGATTTCCATGTGTGTACACAATAGGAGGCTCAGAATAGTAGTTTGGAATGGTGCACACAACTTCTGGGTCATATGCAGCTATGGTGAAAGAGCTTTTGCTCCATCACCAATCAAGGGAACTCTATCCAGTGATTGCGCTGAGTAAAAATTCCTTCTGTAGTGACTTTCGTCTAGCCACATTAAAACACATTTATGCATGAGGAAATAGCCCCGCCGCGGTGGCTCAGTGGTTAGGGCGCTCGGCTACTAATCCGGAGTTCCCGGTTTCGAACCCGACCGTGGCGGCTCCGTTTTTAGGGAGGAAAAACGCTAAGGCACTCGTGTGCTATGCGATGTCCGTGCACGTTAAAGACCCCCAGGTGGTCGAAATTATTCCGCACTACGGCACCTCTCTCTTCCTTTCTTCTTTCACTCCCTCCTTTATCCCTTCTCTTATGGCGCAGTTCAGGTGTGCAAGATATATGAGACAGATATTACGCCATTTCCTTTCCAAAAACCAATTATTCTTATTA
>JARKHS020014939.1:0-37054 GCA_030143305.2 Amblyomma americanum | reverse complement strand
TAACGCCGTGGCTTGTAGCTTCAACATGAAAGCACGATTTGTTGGTATATAGTGTCATGACCCCTTTAAGAATGAATTCATGAGATAAGTTGTTCAAAAGCCTTGCTCAGATATAAGCTCTGGATGGTATGCTCTCTTATTTTCTGAGGAAAGACGTCGTTTTGAATCAGTCTAGAGGCTCGGCCTGAAGCCAATTTGATTACTAGGGAAGAGTTTTTCCTTCTCGGCTGTTACGAGTGTGTGCGAGACGCCGCGTCAAGGAGGGAAACGAAGAAAAAAACTGTCACGCAGCGGACAAAACCGGCATAGCCACTGGGAAGAAGCGAAGCAGACGATGCAAAGTGCGCGCGTCTGTGCGGAAGCAATAATCGTTTACACGGAGACAGAATAAAACCAGACGGCGTGGGTTTAGGTTTAGGTTTATGGGGGTTTAACGTTCCAAAGCGACTCAGGCTTTGATAGACGCCGTAGTGAAGGGCTCCGGAAATTTCGGCCACCTGAGGTTCTTTAACGTGCACTGACATCGCACAGCACCCGGGCCTCTAGAATTTCGCCTCCATCGAAATTCGACCGCCGCGGCCGGGATCGAACCCGCGTTTTTCGGGCCAGCAGCAGAGCGCCATAACCACTCAGCCACCGCGGCGGCTGACGGCGTGGGTGCGAGGCTCCGGTTACCGCAAGTGTATGGGAATCCACGGACGTGAGGAAACATGGGCGCAACGGCGTCCCCTCCGTGCGTTCTCCCCGAGGCGAAACAAAGGGTCTCGAGTTTCGACGCCGGTAACCCGCACTGAGGCTGCTGAGGCCGACCCGCACTGAGGCCGACGAATCCCGGCAACGATCCGGGCCGTCGGGACGCTCTTTTGGCTACGTACGCTCCTGAGGCCCCGGCGAGGTCGCCTCTAGCGACATTCCTCACCTTTCATTACTCTTCATTCGATTGCTACACGGGCTCAAAAGACTCTAAATAGAACTGTTTGGCGTTATTCTTAAAGGAGTATAGGCACCTAACTTTTGGGTGCGTGTTTTCTTGTTTGTAATGATGCGTAAGGCATTACCCCCTGGTATTCTCCTACAACCGCTAAATAATTTATAATCGCATTTCATTCTTGTGCTGTTATGGTTTCGGTTTCAACAGCTGAATGAGGACTGTGACGTCGACGTGTGCTTACAGGTCACGTGATACATGAAAAACTGCAATATAATCGGTGCTTGCACATTCATTGTCATTCCGGCTCTTGAGGAAGGCTGGCTTCAGCACTGTAGGGAATTAAGACGATGAAGCAGCGATTGTATGGACGTTTTTTTCCATGCCTCACGCGACACAAAAGCACACTCTGACGTCACAGCCGTCGTCGGCGGTTTAAACCGGAACAGCATGACAGAAAAAAAATTCGATTATAAGTTATTTAGGGGTCGTAGGGGAATATCACTTGGTGATTCATGCGTAGTAATGTCTTCCACATCATGGTATAAAAGAAAACATGCCACCAAAATTAGGTGCCTATACTCCTTTAACACCACATGCTTGCGGGAACTCTGATTTTTGCATGTTTATCTATGTGACGTAAACCCTTTTCTTTTAGTTTTGTAGTTGTTTTTTTAGTAAACCTTGTTTTGGAAGACGTACGCCTCCCTGGTTTTTTTACTTACGTCCTGGACTAGTGGCATCGTCATGGGCGTTGAGTCAGCTGTGAATGACGTGCTCTAGGACCTTACCTAGCCAGGAAGTTTGTGTGAAAGGTGTTGTATAGTTAGTTCTTGTTTCCTTTTCAATGTGAACACCGCCAGAGGGCTACAGTTGTGTGCATATATATGTGCGTGCGTCACTGAATAAACTGGGTTTCGTTCCATGCGTTTGCTGTCATGGTTCACGGTCTTCAAGGGCGGTTCACGCCTACACTACATTGGCGACGAGGATGAACGGAAGAGCGGGCGTATCAACCTTTTCGCTTCCAGTCATGAGCTTTTCCGGACTCGCGCCACCGCCCCCATTTCTGCCTGTTACAGCCTTGGGGAACCATTTTACCACCCGAACTAATATCGTCGTAGAACGTCACCGTTTTCCAAACGCGTCCAGCAGCCAGGTGAATCTATCAACGAGTATGTTGTTGCATTACGTGAGCATGCAGCTGCTTGTTCGTTCGCCGTGCTTGAGGATGCGCTCCGTGATCAGTTCCTGACAGGCATTTCTTCGCAACATGTCCGTGACCGTCTGTTGCTCGATGGCTCGAGTATTTCTATTTCGCGTGCTGTGCTTGTGGCCACTCAGCTAGAACAGACAACTCAAGACGTCCAAGCGTTTGCGTCTACAAATGTACAGCATGTTGCAACTAAGAACAACGCCCCCGTCCACGGCTTTCGTTGCGGTTCTAATCAGCACTCGGCTGCGTCGTTCCACTGCCCGGCTAAAGGGAAACGCTGCCATTGCTGCGGTCGGGTCGGTCATTTCAAGTCAATGTGCAATAAGGATCGACGCGTTGCTTCTGTTCGGGAACTAAGCAGCGAAGAACGCAGTGACGTTGCAAACATTCTGGTAGTGGCCGCATCCACTCACCCTGGTGTTCATATTGATGTCTTAGTAGGAAACACCAGCGTAGCATTCTTAGTGGATTCGGGATCAGCAGTTTCCATTATGTCGTACAGCCTCTTCAACCAGCATTTCTCCAGTAAAGCACACTGTACTGCCCCGCTAGTTAAATTATTGGACTATTCAAGACAGCCCATACCGGTGCATGGATGTTTTCTCTCTGAGGTTACGTACATGGCTCGTACAGCATCCATTTTGTTTTATGTCGTGTATCGGGGCACTTCGCTTCTCGGTATCGATGCGATTAGAGCTCTTAATCTATGAATTGAGGGCTCATCCCTTTGTTGCCTTGAGACAACTGCCACTGCAGCTGGTAGCCAAGAACGATGTTCTGTAAAAGAAACGCATCCGTGTTATGCTGGGCTCCCCAGCTAGTTAAGAAAAGAGTTCCATTGTCTGTTTGGAGAGGGCATTGGTCTGGCTAAGACTTTTGTTCACCAGGTCAAAACGCGTCCATCCGTCCAACCCACTGCGTCTAAGCTTCGCCGCCTACCACTGTCATTACGACCTTTGGTCTCAGAAGAACTTCGTCGGCTGGAAGAGACGGATGTGATTGAGCGCGTCAACGCATCAGAATGGGTCTCCCCTATCGTCGTGGTAAAAAAAAAAGATGGAGGGATTCGCCTCTGTGTCGACCTTCGAGAAGCCAACAAGGCCGTCGTGCCGGACAATTTTCCGCTTCCCCACACTGAAGAACTTCTGCACAGCCTTGTGGGTGCAACACACTTTTCCAAGTTAGATCTGGCATCTGCTTATCACCAAGTTTTGCTACATCCAGAGAGCCGTGATTTAACAGCCTTCGTAACACACGACGGACTTTATCGCTTCAAGCGTGTGTGCTTTGGATTAGCTTCCGCCCCCTCGGCCTTCCAACGCATGATGTCGCAAATTCTTCAAGGATGTTCTGGTGTCTTGTTTTACATCGACGACATCATCGTTTTTGTAAAGAGTGAAAAAGACCACTGGGCAAACCTTGCGACCGTTCTCAGGCGTATAAAAGAAGCAGGGCTCAAGCTAAATGACAAGTGTGTATTTTGCACAAATGAAGTTTCATTCTTGGGTCACAAAGTCACGCCCGATGGCATCATTCCACAACCTGAGAAGGTAGAATCCATCAAAAACATCCCTGCTCCCACGGATGCTGCTGGTTTTCGATCCTTCCTTGGCTTAGTGGAATATTACGCAAAGTTCGTTCCAAATTTAGCACATGTTGTCGAGCCTATGCGGGCCCTTCTTCGCAAGAATTTTGGTCTGAGAATGTTGATGCCAGCTATCAAAAGGTTAAGTCCATGCTCGATTCCGGGACAGTGCTCCGGATGTTCGACGCATCTCTTCCAGTCGTTGTCGCCACAGATGCATCCGACTGCGGCCTCGGAGCAGTTCTTCAACAGATGCATGGGCACAAGTTATTCACAGTAGCGTTTGCGTCAAGGACTCTGACGCCTGCAGAAAGAAGGTACGCCGTGGGAGAACGCGAAGCGCTCGCGTGTGTCTGGGCTATCGAGCATTGGCACACGTATCTTTGGGGGCGCCACTTCACGCTGTACACAGATCACCAGGCTTTGGTATCTCTCTTGTCAAGTCAAGGTACTGGTAGACGGCCGCTGCGCATAGCACGCTGGGCAGAGCGACTTCTTCGGTATAACTATACGGTGCAATACCGGAAGGGATTGGAAAACCAAGTTGCAGACGCTCTGTCCCGTCTTCCAGTCGCGTTACAGCAGGACGACACGTCTATAGACGAAGTGGTAGCATTCATTCAAGCGCCATCGTGCATCACCAAAGAGCAATTCCAGCAGAGTCTAGCTGAAGACAACACGTTACAACAAGTCATTTCTTACGTCCAGTCGTCGTGGTCTTCGCACAAATTGCTTCCGGTTGAACTTAAGCCATATGGCAAGGTACAGCAAGAATTGTCCGTTGTTGATAACTTGTTGCTCCGCGGAGAGCGTCTTATTGTTCCAGAAGCACTGACTCCGCAAGTGATCGCCACAGCACATGAGGCCCATCCCGGAATTGTCAGGACGAAGGCGCGTCTACGAGAGCGGTTTTGGTGGCCGGGCATGGATCGGCAAGTCGAGCTCGCGATCCAGACCTGCAGCATCTGCCAGGGAGCAGACAAGAGCGCCAAAGTATCTGCTACACCACTGCAGCCAGTGCCATTCCCAGACGGTCCATGGCAAAAGATAGCACTCGACATCGTGGGACCCCTGGAGCGAGCTCCGCATGACTGTCGGTTTGCGATTACTCTGGTGGACTATTTTTCGAAGTGGCCCGAGGTACACTTCAGCTCCGACGTCTCCACCACTACAGTCACAAAGTTTTTGCTTTCTGTATTTTCCCGTGAAGGTTACCCGGATGAAGTCGTTTGTGAGAATGGGCCACAGTTCACGTCTAGAGAGTTTGAGCAATTTCTAAAAGATCGTGGCATCCGCCTTCTGCACTCATCCTTGTATCATCCTCAAGCGAACGGGGAAGTTGAACGCTTCAACAGAGTTTTCAAGTCGTATGTTCAAGTGGCAGCGTTAGAGCAGCGTCCGTTTCGTCAAGCAGTAATCGAGTACCTTGGAATTTACCGCTGCACTACAAAAGGTTTAAGATTTCAATCGTGTTTTTTGCCCGTTTTGGGAATGAATATGTCCTTAGCATGCTTCCAGGAGTCTGGGGTATAGAGCCATCTAAGATTTTGAAGCTCTTGTTTTTTGCCCGTTTTGTGAATGAATATGTCCTTAGCATGCTTCCAGGAGTCTGGAGCCATCTAAGATTTTGAAGGCCTCGTTTTTTGCCCGTTTTGTGAATGAATATGTCCTTAGCATGCTTCCAGGAGTCTGTGGTACAGCTGTTCCAGCTACCGAAAGCACGCCCACCGATCTCCATTGGGTAACTGGATGCCCCTTTTCCGAACTACGCGCTAGTGACGGCACCGGAAGCACGGACGCCATGTCCCAAAACACCGGTGGGGAAAACCGCCCTGTCCGCTCTCGTGTCCTTGGTCGGTCAGGCGGGCATCCACAGGCGCATCTAGTGTCGCCCCACCGTTTTGTGCTGTGAACACACACTTTGCGTGCATTGTGCCCATGTGTGCCTCCGACTTCCACCAGCGCGCGCTCCACTGTGAGTGCCCGCAGAGCCTCTACAAAGACTCGTTGTGTGTCCACACCTCGTCTCCTCCTGCATTAAGACATATTGTGCGCAGTGCGTGCATGTGCGTCTTGTGACTTCACCAGCGCGCGCTCCACGGTGCGTGCCCGCAGTAACTCGTTCCCGTCTACCGCGCTCTTTCTGCCGCATTGTGCCGTGCACTTGCCGCCGTTTCCGCATCCGGACCCGTACTCTATCTTATCTCTTTAATTCTTCTTCCCACTCCCGTGCAGCGCAGCGAAGGTGTTCTCCCAAAGAGACAGTTGCACGCCCTGCACACAAATTTTTTCCACCAACCAGAACCACTTCACCAAACTCCGTTGTCTGCTGTGTATTTCAAAATGCAAAAAGTCGCGTCTTTCGTCTTTTCATTCATAGTTTCTTGCGTTTTTCTCGTGTGGTGTCTGCTGTTATATGAAAGAAATAAACAAGCTGAACGCGAGAAATGTGAGCATTGTTTGCAGAACACTGTAACCCTGTTCGCATTTTCTTTGCTATGCGAAAATTCGGCTTTAGATGAGCTTAGAGTCATAGTCATTTCACCAGGGCTCCTTTACGCTAGGAAGACAAGGTCCAGAAAAGAACGTATAGTGTTAGTAGAATTTCAACGGTCGTTCGTTTCTTCGAGGAAGGTTTACGAACCCTTCCTCTAGTGTCATTCGGCTTGGAAGATAGACAGTAGGCGAGCTTGTAGATGATGACAGCAGAGCATATATTTACAGCATACATATACAGAGAGTTAAACTGGAAAAAGCAGAACTGAATTTACAAAAGAACAAGCATTGCGCTACTTTACTCATCGACCCGGCAGGTTGGAGCCTAAGTAGCATCACGTTACATGCTAAGCATGGAGCCCCAGCTCAGACTGGACTGGACTGCCTCCGTTCACATGCGCTTTTAAGCACTTATTTAACAAAGTACTAAGGGCGGTCATTTTCAGTGGCCCGCCCTAAGCATCAATTCTCCAATCAACAATAACATGCGAGTAGGGACTACCCAGTGGGTTGGGCTTAGCCTCAAACCCAGGGTCTCGTTAACAACACAAACTAAATCAAAAACAAATACGCCATCACTCTCTCTCAAGTGAGAGTATCCACACGCTCTCCCTTCGGAGCTCATCCGACTTGCCTCAGGCACACCGCCACCCATCATCGGTTCGCGTCGCCCGTCAGCAACAGAAGAGGGAGCGAAAGGGCCAAGAAGCTGCCGCCTTACCTAGGGCGGGACACAGCTAATAAGCATGAAGGGGTTTGTCTGCCGCTCCGGGAAACCAGATAAGGATCGTCCCTGTTTTTCCATGGTTTGGTTGGTTACGGCTGGTCCGCCATGACAGGTGCCTGTCACTGCCCTCCTGGAAATACGGTTTTGTTCACGAGGCACGGCGGGACTCTGCGGGTGCCTCTCCGATGCTAGCCTACGTCGTTAGGGGGGGTCTGTGCGTCAAGCGACCATTTTCGTTCCTCGTATGCACTCGGGGGCTCTCGCTTGTACTGTGGAGCGGCTTCCGCGTGTGCCGGCGTCCTGCTTCCTGCAAAGCTACGCAGCTGGAAAAGAGCGGCGGCCTTACAAGCCCCCCCCCCCCCCCCTTAAGAGTATAAACCGAGCTTGCTATCAGCTCGTTTATGCTTACTAACAAAGAGGCCGCAACACTTTCAATTCACCAATGTCAGCCCTCCCGGGGCACAGTTTCTCCTGGATACTCGACCCTTCGAGAACCAAGCAAAGCAACAAATAAAAAAAAACTAAAGCACAGCATTGGCGCATGCTGCTGTATAGTTCACTGAACGGGCAGCAACATCACGCACTGCGCAGAGTCCACATTAGAAGCACACACAACTATTACATTGTTCACAGCGGTTCGCAAGTCCGCACACAACACTCACGAACACAGGCTGAGTGTCCTCATAGTCTCTTGCACAAGTCTTGACATCATCGAACGCTTCCGTGCACAAACCACGTAGGCTGAACGGGAACATTCACGCCTGCCGAGGCCGGCCTGGTTGCGTCACTCGACCTGCCACAAAAGCTGACCGTTGGGCACTCGCTGCCACAATATCGGCCTTACCCTCCATGGCTGCTTAGGAGGCGGAGATGGCACGAAGCCTATTTGATCCAGTTTGGCGGTGATTGGCAGACTGCCATTTTTTATCCTCAAGTGATCCTAATTACCACCGAAAAACGAGCCGCGACTGCAGGATTTCTTTGTGGCGCATTTCAGCATTTGTGCTGAGACACTCTGTGTTACAAACCCTGTCGCCGAAGCGGCCCACTCTTCAAGGTCATTAAGGTTGACTGTGGAATCGCTACCGCTGTACTTCGGAACAAACGCCCCATTGGCGGGCAATATGTGACCCAAGCTCTCCATGAGGACCTCGTCTTGAGCACACCTGGTCTCACTTGATTGGTGGACATTTTATGTCCCCAGTACCAGCTCAAAATTAGCTTTGTCCAGAAACAACTGATGCAACTTTGTTTTCGGCAGCGCTCTGAAAGTGCGCTGGATGTACCGTTCGTGTTTTCGCAACTTTTCTCTCTCCCCATTTCATTCTCAGTATCCTTCAATAGATCAATCTCGAGCGCTGCTTTCCCTGACAATTGTTTTTCAATCTGAATTGATAGGGCCTCTGAGGATTCTGCTATCTGGATCTCACTGACCTGCTTGTTATTCTGGCCTACTACCTCTGTCACATTTTCAGGGAAGTTGTTGTCAACCTCTCCAGTGCTCTGATCATCAGGGCCTAGGTCTGCATGGTCTCTGTCCTTTAACTCGGACGTAGAGCCATCCTGCCCGCCGCCCATATACCTCATCTCAAGCTTTCTTAGCTCTTCTTTCTCATTCCACTCAATCTGTCTGAATCGCTCGCGGAAATTCAATTCAAGGCGGCGAATAGTATCCTGCCCTGCTTCTGATAGGGCAACACCTTGGAGAGTTTTCCATTCGGGGACAAATTCATTACTGATGTACGTAAAGCTTTGCCGCGACAGGGTGAGACCTGCATGCCTGTTTTCTTCGGTTTCTCTGAAATTACAGGGTTCTCCAGACAACGCTCACATTTCTCGCCAGAACCCTGTTTGGAAAACCCTTTCAGTTTTCAGCTTTAAGTACTGGTATGACCAGAGCATTCATCCAGTCTTCAGTAGTACACCTTGATGTGATACTATTATGAGAATATGCATTTTATGATGATAGAACAATACTATTTAGCATTCCGCCTAAATTTGCCATTTATACGGCTGTGCGCCTAATGATTGGCGCCTAGCCAAGGTAATGCCAATTTTTAAATCTGTCGATCGCACATCCCCTTTTAACTACCGACCCATTTCATTAACTAGTACCGTCTGTAAACTACTGGAGCACATCATACATTCGCAAATCATAACACACCTAGAAGAACATGACATAATCTACAAATACCAGCACGGCTTTTGCAAGAGATATTCATGCGATGTGCAGTTAGCGGAATTTACTAATGACTGGCTATCCTGTATTGACGTCGGCAACCAGGTGGATGCCATATTCCTGGACTTTTCCAAAGCTTTTGACCGCGTTCCTCACCACAGGCTACTAACGAAACTAGAACATCTTAACATTGACACACAAGTCATTTTATGGATAAAAGATTTTTTGTCATTCCGAACACAGTTTACGAATATAAACCACTACAATTCCTCTTTTATTCCAGTCACGTCCGGCGTTCCACAAGGGAGGGTGCTTGGTCCATTGCTTTTTCTAATATATATTAATGATTTGCCTAACTGCATCTCGTCCCGTGTAAGACTGTTCGCCGATGACTGTGTTATTTACCGTAAAATTGCTACTGAAACTGACCAACAAGCATTAATATGTGGAGTTCTGACTGGCAAATGACCCTAAACTATACCAAATCTAAGTGAATGTCATTTACGCGTTCCTATTCCCGCATTCTAACCTCATATTTTATAGATAATGGAACGAAGAAGATGATCCAGCACCGACGCCAACGACGACGAAGCGCTTGCGCCCTCGTTTATTCGGTATGTGCCCGCAACTATTAACCTCTGCGAATACCTCAGTGCAACGGTTCTTCACTCCTTCTTTTAACTTTCAATCCCGTGCATTCCTTCCCCCCTTTCCTTTTTTCAACTTATGCCTCATGGCACACTTCTCGAATAAAAAAAAAAGATAACAGGAACTCAACTTCCCAAGCTATTTTGTAGCCTGGATTTCTGTTTTTTTGGAAAATAGAGAATTTTTCTGAGGCCAAAATGGTGTTTCCTCAAGGAGATTTCCACAGACAAGAGGTGTTCCGCAAGGATCAGTTCTCTGACCTGTTCTTTTTAACATTTTTCTAAGCTCAATTCCATGCATTCAAAATGTGAAAACTTAAGTGTACGCCGACTATATTGCATTTTTTGCATCAGCAGATGACATTCACACTCTTTATCGAACCCTGCAAAATTACCTCAATGTTCTTGACAACTGGCTAGGAAGAATTCATCTGTCCCTTAATGTGAAGAATTGCGCATTGTGAGTATTTCCAGTTTCTGTTCCTGTAAATATCTGCCTGGTCTATAGAAATAACATAATACCTCAAGTTCAGACGGTGAAGTATCTCGGTGTAATATACGACTCTACTCTCTCCTGGCGGCCACACATTGAGCAAGTTTCTGCAAAAGGAGTTCGGGCCATTGGCATCCTCCGTAGGCTTTCTAGTGCTAGGTCAGGCATGAGAAGGCATACGCTTCTGATGATTTATAAAATGTACGTCCGCCCAGTTTTGGAGTTCGGGTGTGTTTTTTTCGCAGGAGCTCCTGCCTATAAACTTCGCCCTCTTGTGCCTTTGGAGCGTGAGGCGTTGCGCCTTTGTCTGGGGCTTCCAAAATATGTCGCCAATGCTGTTCTGCACCTTGAGGCGCAAATGCCTTAGTTATCAGCTAGGTTTCGCCTTTTAACAGTTCAAACATTTTTAATATTGTGCGACTCACCTCTTCACGCTTCCAGTATAATATTTTTCAGTCAACCTTCCGCCTTTTTTAGTGCTACCTGGTCTCGATTTCATACCCCGCAGATATGTTACGTGCAGTCCCTCCTTGATCGCATAAATATTCATTTCACAGATGTCCGCCAAATATATAACAACTCCTCATCTGTCCAGATTGAATTCGATGACATTTTCTCATCGAATGCAAAGCTGCAGCCCTTCCCGCTTCTTCAGGGTCTATTGCAGGACCACCTAAGGTCCTTTCCCTCTCATGTTCTTATTGCTACCGATGCCTCGCAGGATCGCGAAAAGGCAGGTGTGGGAATTTTTTCACCTTCACTGGATTGGTCTTTTTCTATCCGTCTTCCTGACTTCTCTCCAATTTTTCTGGCTGAATTATGAGCAGTAGTCTTAGCCTTACGAAAATTAGAATCTACCGTTTCCCAGGTCGTGGTTATGACAGACTCTCTGTCCATTTGCCCTTCCTTATCCTCACCCACTGACCCTCGGCCATTGCGCCTCTTTAAGTTCCTGATTCCGCTCCATCTAAATTCGGTAAGGTTGCTTTGGATACCAGGTCACATGGGCTTTCACTTAAATGAGGTTGCAGATTCCTTAGCAAGAGCCTCTCTCAGCGGCCCAATTATTGCTGTCCTACCATCATGTGCATATACAGCTGCGGTGAGGTTTCGCAGCTACACAATATTTCAGGAATTTGCTGCCTCGGCTCTTACATCATCTCCCTAATATCAGCATCTTCTGCATCCTTGGAGTAGTAAAGACTGGTGCTCACGCAGACTAGAGGTCTCTTTCACGCGCTTGCGTTGCCGGGTTCCCTTTCTAAATTTCTACCTTCACAGATCTGGCCTGGCAGCTTCCCCACTGTGCCCTTTTTGTGCCGAACCTGAGACAATAGATCACTTCCTGCTGTTCTGCCGCCGCTTTTCTCATTTGAGGAAGCGTCTTTTGCAAATTCCATTTCATCAACTGGGCTTGCCTGTGTCTTCCGCGGTTGTTCTTTCCATTGGCGCTTCTTTGCTTGGACGAAGCGACAGGAGTGTGCGCTCTGCTGTGCAAAATTTTCTTCAAGAAACGCAGCGACTCCCATTCTAATTTATTTTTCCCGCTCTCAGTCAGTACGACATTGCAACATTACAGGCATTGTGTACTATTATGCACATTAAGCAATTGTCCCGTCTTCGATCTCCAAGTTAACTGGACCCCTTTCCTTCCCTCTTCCAATCTATCAGACTACATACTATTGCCACTGCTTTTCCCGTCAAAACTTTCCTGTATCCAGTAATTAACCGCCTGTGTCTTGGCCACTCCCCCGTAGTGGGTATGTGCCAGCAACGTCTGAGGCCTTCCTTCCTTCCTTCCTTCCTTCCTTCCTTCCTTCCTTCCTTCCTTCCTTCCTTCCTTCCTTCCTTCCTTCCTTCCTTCCTTCCTTCTGGGGCCTTCCTTCCTTCCTTACTGAGGAAAAAAAGAAGAAGCCCGTCGTATGCTCGTGCTGGAACGCTGCCGCTTGTGTCCCAGTCTCTTGCCTCGCTGGCTCGTAGATTGCATGTGCTAAGTCTTCGTCGCCGGTGCTTCCAACGTGCCAATAAACACTTCTACATTTGGTGGAGGTTGCTGCGTTCCCCTTTTCCCCGTCACCGTGGACCTTCGCAGCCGCACCATCCCGATGTCAACTACCAAGGCCAGTCAACATCCCGCCGCCCCATCGCAGCCAGTCACCTGCTCCGGTGCCATCCGGTAGCGGGACCCCGCTGTTTTCAGTGCCCACAGCGACCATGATGCGGAAGATTGGCTGGAATCGTACGAAAGGGTGAGCCGTCATAACAACTGGGACGACCGCGTCAAGCTTACCAATGTCATCTTCTACCTCAGCGATGTCGCGAACCTCTGGTTCCGCAACCACGAGGCCGACATTCCTACTTGGGCCGTTCTAAAGAACACACTTGCGGAGGCTTTCGGCCGTCCCGCCGTGCGGTAACTGCGCGCTGAGCAAAGCTTGCGCGCCCGAGCTCAGCACACGGACGAGACTTTCACCAGCTACATTGAAGATGTAGCTGACCTCTGCAAGCGTGTTGATCCGGCTATGTCAGAGGCTGCCAAGATCAAGCACGTCATGAAGGGTATCGACGACGATGCTTTTCAGATGTTGTTGGCGAAGATTCCCACCACCGTTGCCTCGATGTATACCCTGTGCCAAAGTTTCGACGAGTTGCGCAAGCAACGTCTTTGCGCTCGTAGGCCTCCCCCGCCTGCCGACATCTCCGGCCTGGCCATCAACCCCGATTAACTTGCTACCATCAGACTTCCTGTGGGACGAGGTCGCCCGGCAGCTCTCGCTCCTATCTCGCCAACACCAGCCACCGCCTTCTTGATCTAGAAATGTTCTTTTGCGCAAATAAAACGACACACGAGAAAGGCGACACACACACTTGTGTGTGTGTGTGTGTCGCCTTTCTCGTGTGCCGTTTTATTTGCGCAAAAGAACATTTCTAGATCAAGATGAACAACCAACTCGCCCAACAGGAAGTTTTAATGAAGTTTATTTCTTATACAGTGGGCCCTCCTTTCTGTGTTTCTACCTCTTCTTGTATCACTGACCGTCTACTGAGTCACATCGTGAACGCGACATGCCGGGCAAGACGCTACGCCTTCTGCATCCGGAAGGGACTTGTTCCTCTTCGGCCCAGTGAAACCTTCGTGGGGGCATGTTAAACGACTGTGCAGGTTACTGCGCTCGGAACTCTGGCGGCAAGTTCGTCTTTTTCAAGACTGGCTGCGCTTGGTTTGTCTAAAAGATCACCCAGAATGGCTCGCAATGAGGAAGTTAACATCTCTTAGGCGGCAAGCTGCACGACTCACGGAGTGCACGTGGAAGTGGATGTTGAACCAGTTGCTTTTGTGCTTGGGACAGAAGAAAAAGACACAAGAGAAAAGAAATGTAGTAGTCCTGGGGGATGTGTCTATTCCCGAGAATATACTGCATCTTCTGCAGAAGGGTCCCAAATTCGGATTGCAACACGATGTTCCAGCGCATGAACTGATTGCACTCAACCGAAAAGTGGCACTGAAGGCGAAAGATGAGGACCGCGACCGCTGCCTTCTTGAAGGTGTGGACTGCTTGCGGAAGTTTCCTCCAAAAGATCCGGACTTGCACAGTGACAATGTCTTTAGTGGCGTGGTGTCTTTCTTTAAGAGCAAGAACCTGATGCTTGTACAAGCGGATAAGTAGGGCGGGTTTGTGGTTTTAGCGCAGGGACTTTACAATGAGAAAGCGCAGGTAGCAGTACATAAGAACTTTGTCCCAGTCAAAAAAAGGGAAGTGAGAATTACGACGAAGTTCACCGAACTTTGTAAGAGGTTAAATCTGAATGCACTCGCCAGGGACATTACTAATAGCAGGGGAAACAGCCTAAACACTTTTTTCACAGCTAAGACCCACAAACCGGAGATTCCGTTCAGGACAATTGTTAGTGAACAGGGATCGTGGCAGGTAAACGTCAGCCAGTTCTTGCTAAAGAAACTAAAATGCCTTGTCTTGGACGATCCCTTTCTTACCAAAAAGTCAGTCGATGTAGCAGAGTTTGTTAAGTCTAATGAAGACATTGGCTTTGGTTTTTCCATAGACATACAAGACCTTTTTTATTCCGTGCCTAAAGATCAAATTCTACTGTCTGTTAAGGAATGCATTGAAGAAAACGGCGACGTGTCGTTCCAGAACTCAGCAGGCTTGTCTGTAGATAACTTTTTAGCACTTTTGCAGTTTTACTTGAATGCTACTTTTATTGTTTTTAACGACCAGCCTTTCTTGCAGCGAAATGGCATCTGTATAGGGTCTTGCGTAGCTCCTATTCTGTGCGATATTTTTTTAGCTAAGGTAGATAAGCGGCTGGAGCAGACTTTTAAGGAGAGCGGGACAGTTTTAAAGGTTGTTAGGTATGTAGACGATTTTTTAGTACTTTTAAAAAAGCAGAAGACCTTCACCTACCCCTCTACAGTAGGTGAAGTTTTAGATACTTTTAACGGACATGGTCTTGGTTTGACTTTTACCCATGAACTGCCCGACGTTTCGGTTTTACAGTTTTTAGACCTCAGATTAACGTTCTCTGAAGGACACGTCTGCTGGGGCTATTATCCACGCGCAAAAAAGGAGTTGTTGCCGTATGACTCGGCGCACTCCAAGACTATAAAACGAGGAATAGCTTCGCTTTGTATGGAATCTTCTCTCCAAAAATCGTGTCCACATCAAATGTTTGACAGTTTTAATCATCAGATAAGCCGGCTTTTGGCTGCAGGGTTCCCCTGGTCGGTTCTGACTGCCGTTTCCGAGGCCATTCTTCAGAAGTCCAAACGTGGAGCAGGGCCAAAAATTGTTGAAACTCAACAAAAGGCCCCAAGGCCTGAGGTCGTGCCGTATATCCACAAAATTTCGCACAACCTCAAAAAGTTGCAAGCAGACACGGTGTACCTGTCGTGTTCTCGGCTCCCAACAAATTGGGAAAGCTCTGCCCACGCATTTGTGACGCAAAAAAACGTGGGTGTCTGAAGAAGCACCAGAAACCGTTCGTTCGGTGTTCCACTGGAGTGGTTTACTCCATTCCTATGTCTTGTGGAAAGTTTTATGTCGGCCAAACTGGACGTTGTCTGAATGACCGTCTGGGGGAACACGCCCTAAATTTAGAAAACCGAGAGGACAAATACGTGCATTTGGTTGCGCACGTTAGTAACTGTGAAGAATGTGTGGCCCGGTTTGAAGAGACGAAGGTTCTTGGCAAGAGTAGAGATAAGACGGCACGGATTAGCCTAGAAGCCTATCATATAAAGAAACTTGGTGGCGAGTGCATCAGCGAACCTTCTTTATCTCTGTTCGCGGCTGAGATCGCCTTTTTTAAAGCGGCTAACTGTTAATTTTCACAAATGTTTCTTTTCATGTCCTTACGCATGTCTGCCCGCGCATGCGTTCTGCTTTAGTGGCTTTTTCGCACCTTGTTTTGTTATCTCATTCTTTCTTTCTTTTTCTTTTTTTCTTTTTTCATGGTATATCACCCCACCCTTCGGCCTTTATAAGGTGTGGCCTTCCGCCAATAAAGCCAGTTGACAGTTTGCGCTTGTGTGTGCGTGTCGCCTTTCTCGTGTGTCGTTTTATTTGCGCAAAAGAACATTTCTAGATCAAGATGAACAACCAACTCGCCCAACAGGAAGTTTTAATGAACCAGTCACCGCCCGCCCTAAGCGCTGAGATCCGGCACGCTATCACGCAGGAGGTCGCCGATGCACTCCCTACTTTTCGGCAACCAGCTTCCTTGGCTCCCCAGGTCGGCCTTCCCCCGATCCCGCCAACCCCTGTTGCTGCCCCGTTGAGCTACGGTCCTCCAGGTGCCGTGCCGCCTGCCCCCGCTCCCGCCCCTCTCACGTATGTCGAAGCTGTCACACGACCACCGCGACCGCAGGCTTATGCGTACGTTCCTCCAGCGGTGCCTGCGCCTGTTGCTCCACGAAACCGCTTCACACCCGCCACCTACAACCCTTGGCGCCCAGCTGACTTAGACCGATATGCTACACCTGCGGTCGCCCGGGTCACGTCGCGCGCCTCTGTCGACGCACTCTTCATGCGCGTATCCACCCTCTGCCGGACTACCCCGATGTAGACCGCACCCTTCGCCCACCTTTCGGACCACCACCTCAGGGGACCTCTCCTGACCGCGAGCTCGGTCGCCAGCCCTACGTTTCCCACCGCTCGCCTTCCCCTCGCCGCCGCTCACTGTCACACATGAGGCGTCGCAACGTCCCCACCGGTTCGGAAAACTAGCAGCCGCAGTTCCTGGGGCAAGAACTGCGCACTCATCGTCCCGCTTAAGTCCTCGCCTTTCTCCGCCGAATCTTCTTGATGTGTTTGTAGACGGTGTCAAGACACTTGCGCTTATGGACACTGGGGCCACCGTTTCTGTAATTCACCAAAACTTCTGCCGCTCGCTTCGCAAAGTACCCCCCCCCCCCCTATCTTCTGGACTCTCACTCCGTACAGCCAGCGCCGAGCCCGTTCATCCTTCTGCCGCTTGCACAGCCCGCGTGTTCATCGCCGATCTTTTATATGTTGTCGAACTTTTAGTCCTCCCTGCAAGCTCCCATGACGTCATCCTTGGATAGGATTTTCTATCCCTCCACAGTGCCGTTATTGACTGTGTCCGTGCGCGCGTCGTCTTCCCTCCGCTCTGCGATGCGCCCTTCGACAAGCCTCCGATTCGCCGTGCTGCTAAGCTTGTTGTAACTGAGGGCACTGACATACCTCACCCCCCCCCCCCCCCCCAATGCCGTGCTCGTCCCTGTTTGCGCCGCCTCTGTTTTTGACGCCACTATTCTCTTCACGACTTCGCCCGTCCTTGCCTCTCGCCGACACATATCTCTTCCCTTCGCCGTCATCGACATTCACCACGGTGCTGCCGCCATCCTCGTCTCTAACACCTCATTCTCCGCGCTCTCCCTGCTCCGTGGCGAGTGCCTCGGCCAATTTGAAACCGCTGACTTGATCTCTTCCTTGGACACTTATGTGACCTCCTCCAGTGCGGACGTCTTTGCCCTCACCCTATGTCGCGCTACTCCAGATCACCCGCAGTCTTCGGACATTTTCGACTGCTCCATTGACCGCACTCTCGATACGGCTCACCGCGCGCCGCTCCTTGCCCCCTCAGCCAGTTTCGCTCATCGTTTGACTACCAGTCCACTTCTTTGGGCTGTGCGACCACTGTCGAGCACCACATTGACACCGGCACCCATGCTCCTCTCCGCCAGCGCCCCTACCGTGTGTCGCCTCCTGAGCGCCGCGCCATAACTGAGCAATTGACGACATGCTACAACGCGGCATTATTCAACCATCTGCCAGTCGTTGGTCATCCCCAGTCGTCCTGGTGAAAAATAAGGATGGCTCGAAACGATTTTGCATGGACTATCGCCGGCTTAACAAAATTACGCGCAAAGACGTCTATCCGCTACCACGTATTGATGACGCCCTTGACTGCTTGCAAGGCGCCGAGTTCTAATCCTCCCTCGATCTCCGTTCCGGCTATTGGCAAGTCCCGATGGCTGAGTCCGACCGTCCTAAAACGGCGTTCGTCACCCCTGACGGACTCTATGAGTTCAATGTGATGCCATTCAGCCTGTGTAACGCTCCCGCAACGTTTGAATGACTGATGGGCATCTTGCGCGGCCCCAAGTGGAACATTTGTCTCTTCTATTTTGATGATGTCGTGTTTTCGCTCGATTTTCCGACGCATCTCAAACGCTTGCGCCATGTACTGAGCTGCCTCACCGGTGCTGGTCTTCAACTTAATCTCAAAAAATGTCACTTTGGCGCCCGGCAGTAGACAGTAGTCGGCCACCTCGTCTCCAAAGACGGCGTCCTGCCAGATCCTGACAAACTTTATGCTGTGGCTGACTTCCATAAAAAAAACTTCTATAAAAGAGCTGCGCCGATTTGTGGGTCTCTGCTGCTATTTTCGGCGATTCGTCCCCAATTTCGCATCTACCGTCGTGCCCCTTACGAAACTCCTTAATGGTCCCGCTGACCTGTCTATGTGGGACTCGGCCTGCGACGACGCTTATGCTGCGCTCCGTCGTTTTCTAACCTCACCACCTATCCTTCGACACTACGACCCCAGTGCTCCTACTGAGGTGCACACCGACGCAAGCGGAATCGGCCTCGGTGCTGTCCTTTCCCAGCGCAAGCCCGAATTTGCTGAATGCGTCGTTGCGTACGCCAGACGTGCCCTCAGCAAAGCTGGGTCGAACTACTCCGCGACGGAAAAGGAGTGTCTCGCCCTAGTGTGGGCTCTGACAAAATTCCGCCCATACTTATATGGCCGTCCGTTCACCGTCGTCACCGATCATCACGCTTTGTGCTGGTTGGCTTCACTCAAAGATCCCTCAGGGCGCCTAGGCCGCTGGGCCCTCCGTCTTCAGGAATTCGATATCACCGTAGTTTACCGATCGGGCCGCAAGCACTCCGACGCCGACGCCTTGTCCCGCTCCCCACTGCCCTCTCCTGCGCCCTCTTCGCCAATATCTGCATCCCTACTCGCAGCGCTCACTACCATGGACATGCCCCATCAACAACGCCAAGATCCATGGATTTCATCGTTGCTCGACGTACTTCGTGCACCCTCTACGGCCTCCTTCCCTCGAGAACTTCGTCGCCAGGCTTCCCATTTTGCCCTTCGCGACGGTCTTCTGTACCGGCGCAACTATCGTCCAGATGGCCGCAAGTGGCTTCTCGTGATTCCCCGACATCTCCGCACTGAGCTTTGTGAACACCACCATGCCGATCCTCAGAGCGCTCACGCTGGCTCGCTGAAAAGGTACGAGCGACTACGCCAGAGGTACTATTGGCGGGGCATGTAAAACTTCGTTCGTCGCTACGTTCGCTCCTGAACGGCCTGTCAGCAGCGGAAGTCGACACCTCGCCCTTCGACTGCCCCGTTACAGCCAATACCGTGTCCGGCTCGCCCTTTCGATCCTGTGGGCATCGAACTATACGGGCCACTGCCCTTCGCGACCGCTGGGAATCGCTGGATCATAGTCGCCGTGGACCACCTCACTCGGTATGCTCTGACCGCTGCCCTACCTGCGGCTACTGCTCGCGATGTAGCCTTCTTCCGTCTTCATCACTTTGTCCAGCGTCACGGCGCTCCTGGAGAACTTCTCACTGACCGCGACAGTGTTTTCTTGCTTAAAACATAGTGACTGGCTAGTTGGTTCTGCATACTGGAAAAATTGCAGCGCAGCAGTAACAAATACGAGACGAGAAGGACGCAAACACAAGCGCTGACTAACAACTGTGTTTTATTGCTCTGAGCCAGCCTATATAAGAACTGGGTACAAAACAACAAAACAGAAACCAACACATCACCTCACGCATTCGTGGCACGATTATCGGAATTGTCTCCCGTTCCTCCAATCTTTCGTCCTATCATTGGTGTTCAGAAATGACATTTCTTTTTCACTAAGGCACACGGAGGGGTTGCTGACACACTTATCTGCGCATTTTGATATCGCCAGAGCTTCTGCTATCAACCTCGTGGTGGTGTCCCGACACTTACGAAGAATAACTGTGCTTTCAAGGGCAGGGGTGCAGCCTTTGCACTGGCTACAGTGTAAGGCGAGTTCCCCTGAGTTTGGGTTCCTTAGGTTCCTTTTGTGCTCTTGTAGCCTTGTGTTCAGACATCTCCCTGTTTGGCCTATATAGATGCTGCCGCACGACAGGGGAATTGAATATACGACATCTTTTTCGCAATCGACGAGACGCGGACGGTGCCTCGTCATGCAGTCGGGCTCACGTTCGGTGTCAGAATTTACTCCTCTGCACAACTGATGCAGTTTCTTCGGGGCCGAGAAGAAAATATCAATTCCCGCTCTGTTTCCTATCCTTTTCAGTTTGTGTGATACTGCATGTAGGTATGGTATCACAGCTGCCTTTGTTCGACGTTCATTTGTGGTGGGCCCATTTCGCGATTGTTTCAGTATGCCCTCTGCAACAGCAATTAGGAGATGCGCTGGATATCCGGCTTGCTCAAGACGACCCACTTGGCTTCGAAAGGCTTCCTCTTTACGGTGCCCACATGTTTTCTCAAGAGCGCTCACAAAGCACGACTTCACAATGGCCCTCTTCACAAGCTTTGAGTGCGCTGAGGCATACGGGAGGACTGGTTTTTTACCCCTCGGCTCACAGGCCCAGCAAACGTGATCAGAGCCAAAGTACAGTCCTAAATCTAAGAACCTAATGTGGCCGTTGGCTGGCCGCTCATGAGTCACCTCCAACGGTCGAAGACACTCTGAAAACATTGTCAAAACTTCGGGCACTCGCGTATTCGCACAACCGTTTTCGTCGTTCAAGATTACAAGAAAATCGTCTACAAACCTAAACACTTCGTCTATGCCAAACTCAGCGCATCGTTCCCGTATCTTGCGGTCCCGGACACCAAGGCATATATCGCTTAGTACGGGCGCGACACAAGAGGAAGAGGAAGAGGAAGCCTTTCGAAGCCAAGTGGGTCGTCTTGAGCAAGCCGGATATCCAGCGCATCTCCTAATTGCTGTTGCAGAGGGCATACTGAAACAATCGCGAAATGGGCCCACCACAAATGAACGTCGAACAAAGGCAGCTGTGATACCATACCTACATGCAGTATCACACAAACTGAAAAGGATAGGAAACAGAGCGGGAATTGATATTTTCTTCTCGGCCCCGAAGAAACTGCATCAGTTGTGCAGAGGAGTAAATTCTGACACCGAACGTGAGCCCGACTGCATGACGAGGCACCGTCCGCGTCTCGTCGATTGCGAAAAAGATGTCGTATATTCAATTCCCCTGTCGTGCGGCAGCATCTATATAGGCCAAACAGGGAGATGTCTGAACACAAGGCTACAAGAGCACAAAAGGAACCTAAGGAACCCAAACTCAGGGGAACTCGCCTTACACTGTAGCCAGTGCAAAGGCTGCACCCCTGCCCTTGAAAGCACAGTTATTCTTCGTAAGTGTCGGGACACCACCACGAGGTTGATAGCAGAAGCTCTGGCGATATCAAAATGCGCAGATAAGTGTGTCAGCAACCCCTCCGTGTGCCTTAGTGAAAAAGAAATGTCATTTCTGAACACCAATGATAGGACGAAAGATTGGAGGAACGGGAGACAATTCCGATAATCGTGCCACGAATGCGTGAGGTGATGTGTTGGTTTCTGTTTTGTTGTTTTGTACCCAGTTCTTATATAGGCTGGCTCAGAGCAATAAAACACAGTTGTTAGTCAGCGCTTGTGTTTGCGTCCTTCTCGTCTCGTATTTGTTACTGCTGCGCTGCAATTTTTCCAGAGTGTTTTCTTGTCTGAAGTTCTTCGCGAGCTTCTCACTGGGTGCCACACAGTCCACCGCATGACTACTGCTTACCACTCTCAAGCCAATGGCCTCACCGAACGATTCAACCAGAATCTTGAGGACATGATCACCATGTACATTCGCTCCGACAACTCTAATTGGGATCAGGTTCTTCCGTTCGTCACCTATGTATATAACACCGCCTCTTAAGCAACCACGGGCTTTTCCCCTTTCTTTTATTCGGACGCGAACCTTCTTGTATGTTAGATACAATCCTTCCCTACAATCCCGACAGCTCGGAATATACTTCCCTTTCTGATATTACCCGCCATGCTGAGCAGTGCCGCCAGTTGGCTCGCTCCTTCACCGCCGAACGTCAAGGCCTCTGCTACCATGATTCCGATCAAGACACGCCCGCTGTTCATTTCTCCACTGGGTCACTGGTATGGCTCTCTGGTCCGGCTACGTCCAAATTTTCGGCCAAGCACCTCGGCCCTTACCGCATCTTAGGGCGTACGTCACCTGTCAAGTACATTATCGAAGCGGTGACACCTTCTTCGGACCATCGCCGCCATGGCCGCGACGTCGTTCATGTCAGTCGTTTGAAGCCTTAATACAGCCCCCTCGTCGTCTCCTCGCCTTGAGTCGCCAGGATGGCTCTCTTTCCGCCCGGGCAGTTGGAACGAAGATGATGATCCAGCACCGACGCCAACGACGACGAAGCGCTTGTGCCCCCGTTTACTGAGGAAAAGAAGCCCGTCGTATGCTCATGCTGGAACGCTGCCGCTTGTGTCGCAGTCTCTCGCCTCGCTGGCTCGTAGATTACGTGTGCTAAGGTCTTCGTCGCCGGCGCTTCCAACGTGCCAATAAACCGCTCTACAATAACAATATTGTCGAGCTTACTACCACATACAAATACCTAGGAGGAAATTTTCAAACCGATCTAACATGGCATCATCACATCAACGTTACTCTTGCAACTGCTAATCGCTCACTCGGAATCATCAAACAGAGACTAAGGCAAGCACCGTCACACTTAAAAAAGCTCGCATACACCACCTTAATCCGTCCTAAAATTGAATATGCATGTGCAATCTGGGATCCGAGCCAGGATTACATCATAAGTAACCTTGAATTCCTGCAAAGCCGTGCTGTTCGCTTCATTTTTTTCGGACTGTTCCCCGTACATCAGTGTCACATCTTTAAAAAGTTGTTCCTGATTAGATCCACTATCACTACGACGAAAACACGCTCGGCTAGTTCTGTTTCACAAGCTTTATCACAACGTTTTGCATGACGACTTCTTTCAGCCACCTTGCCACATCTTCCCTCGCCGTTATCATCCTTACAAAGTCAATCGCCCAGTCTGTCAGTCATCACTTTACGTGCAATCGTTCATACCTAGAACCATAAGTGACTGGAATAACCTACCATCAGATATTGCTACCGAAGTTCACCCGGAAAAATTTCACAAAATGCTGCATCAGAATGTGACGCACCTGGGCACCACTGTACTTTTGTAGAATTAGTAATCCTTCTTTTGTGTTCCATTGAATACCACTGCCTTATTTCAGCTGTTCTTTTCTTTTTTTTCGTTCTGCGTTGTTTTTGTATTATTAATCCCAGCTGTTTGAATTTTTACGCTTTCTATTTGCACTATCGTGTTGTTGTTATTATTTATAACTGTACTTCAAAATGATGTCTGTATTTTTTTCTCTCTATTTTCTGTTTCGAGCAAAGTGTGTCAAAGTGCTTCGTGTGTCCCCCCTATGTAATGCCCTCCCCGGAGGGCCTTTAGGGTATTTGAATAAATAAATAAATATACAATCAATTCCACTAGAAGACGTTAGTTTCAAATCGATAATCGGTATGATGCCTTGCAACTCGAACATGGTGGGATCCATCGCGAAATGATCGCACAGTTGGATATCGGGACGATAGATAACGTTGGATGAAAAAGGAAATGACTTAACGAAACTATAATTTAGTATAGTGGCACAGAGGTGGCCGGGAGCAGGTTCGCCGGTGTGCTCAATAAGGACACTTTATTGGTGTTTCCAGGTTTTATGTTCCAGAAGCATTTTGTATTAGTCTTCAGAATGTTCAGGAGAGTTACTTTAAAGAAGGTGTATTTAGTAGACTTCAGTGCTCGTTAATATGCTGGAGCAGCTGTCTTCTATGCTGTCCAATGGGGCATTAATAAGTACACAGCAGTTCGAAAAAGTCTTTACTTTTGGTTAGAAAATCGCTTTAAATATCTGTTATAGCATGGAGCTTTGGAGTGCATACGCCGAAGAAGGATAAAACTATGAATAAGTTAACACACTTTATTTTGGTACATGCACCAGTTTTTCTCTACTGAGCGCTCGAGATAACCTGGTAAGAAAATATCTAAAAAGGAGCCCAGTTATCAGGGGCTATAACGAGTTTTGTTATAGTCGCTAATGGTCTTCGAGAAAGTTGAGATGCTGGGCTGTTGCTGGGGGACCCATCACGCACGCAACCCGAAGACGGTAGCTTGGCCCCTTTGGTTTTGTGTGTGATGGCTTTTTGTCGGGGTTCTTCGACAAACCGCCATCCCGGCGCCGCCGAAATGGGTTTTGTTTTGAATCAAATGCGCGATGGCGCCAACGACGGTTAACAGGCAGTGAGAAGACCTGGCCTTGCAAGGTCCCGTTCAGGCCGCAAGACCTGGGGTTTCGAGAGAGGGTCGCGTGTAAATTCATCACTTTTAACGGCGGACCGCGCGTAACGGACCGGATGCCTCAGAGCGGGCAGCAGAGGGAGGGGGGGCTAAGCACGACCAGGGCAGCGCGAGTGGTTCGGACTGGGTGTTCGCCTTCCCTGTGCTCCCGCTGGCGTTCTTGTTTGTCTCTGTGCTGTAACCAAGCGGAAATGCGTAACATATTTGTGGAATTCGCGCGAAGCTCGGGAGACAACAGCCCCGTGAGCACTGGCGTGCTATTGGCTCCTTCAGTTTGAACGAAATTCTCCTGATTGTTTATGTGTGACAAGCGCATTTCCTATTGGTTACAGAAATGGTCCCCAGAACACTGGGAAATAGGATTTAAGGGCGAGGTTTTGGCACGAACGAGGAGAGCGGAGGGCAGGTCGCTGGTGAGCACCATGGCAATAAAGTACATAGTGTCCCGAAAAAGTTGTCTAGCCTGTTCCTCAAAGTGTGATACTAGGCCATGAAGAAACGAGATGAGGTGGCTACAATTCTGAACAACCGACCTCAGTGAAGTGGCCCTGAGCGTCCACCTCATGGGACAAAGTTTCGCAAGTTTATGCTTTGATCTTCTTTCTGAAATGCCTCGAACAAATTTAGACGTGTTGGGGAGCACGTAACAAAGTTTATCATTTCTTTTACCGTGCCCCGGAAATCACGACATACAACCTTTGTCCGTAAAGTCCTGAGACTGAGTCCATTAAAAAATGCGTTTAACATTGAAATAATTTGTGCAGCACCCCTTCGAAATAGTCTCCCTTGCAGTCTATACACAGCTTCCAACGCTTCTTGAGGTCTTGGAAACAGTTGGAAAACGCTTCTTATAGCAGGCTGTCAGCTCCTTTGTCGTGGCGTCTTGAATGGCCCCCACGCACCCGATTCAGCGACCTTTTCGCACACTCTTCACGCGAGGAAACAGGAACAAATCACATGGGGAGAGGTCAGGCGAGTATGGCGGATGGGGAAGTACCGTAATGCTGTGCTTGGCGAGAAATTTTGTCACGCTGAGAGCAGTGTGCGGCCTTGCGTTATCGTGGAGAAGGCTCGATTGTCCAGATGCCCATAAGTCAGGGTGACGGCGTCGCAGTGCATCACGCATGTGTTGGAGCACGCGAATATAAAACTCCTGATTCACCGTATGCCCTTGTGGGACGAACGTGTTGTTTATGACACCTCTAGCATCGAAAAAACTATCAGCATCGTTTTTGTTTTGGCCTTCTGTCGCAGCACCTTTCTCGACACCGGAGAGTTTGTGGACCGCCATTTGGCGCTCTCCCTTTTTGTTTGAGGATCGTATTGAAAACACCATGTTTCGTCTTCAGTAATGAGGCTGTCGACGAATGCAGCCTCCTTCTCTGCCTCGGAGAGCAAATCAGCGCTCACTGATGCTAGCTTGCCCTTCTGGTCCTGTGTGAGAGAGTGCGGCACAAGTCTGGCATTCAGCTTTCGTTTCCCCAAGTTCTCACGCAAAATTTGGTGGCATTTTGTTTCACTAATGCCAAAAGCATCTGATACATGCGGACTGTAATGGTGCGGCCTTGATGCACAATTTCCCTGATCCGAGCCACGTTGTTTTCATTCCGTGAGGTTGAAGGGCGTCCCTGCCTTGTGTCGTCTTCTACCGACGTTATCCCCGAAACGAACCTCTTGTGCCACTCGAAAACTCGCGGCCGCGATAATGTCTCGTTGCCGTAAGCGTCACGAAGGAGCTCATACGTCTGTGTGGCTGTCTTGCCAAGCTTCACACAGAATTTTATATTTGCACGCTGTTCGAGGTGGGCGTCCATCTCTCCACGTTTACTCATAGCAAAAGCGCAGACGACTATTGACAACGTTGGGCGGGCGGACGGACGGACGGACGGACGGACGGATGAATGGATGGATGGATGGATGGATGGATGGATGGATGGATGGATGGATGGATGGATGGATGGATGGATGGATGGATGGATGGATGGACGGACGGACGGACGGACGGACGGACGGACGGACGGATGGATGGATGGATGGATGGATGGATGGATGGATGGATGGATGTGAAAATGGATGGATGGATGGACGGACGGACGGACGGACGGACGGACGGATGGATGGATAAAATGGATGTATGGATAGATGGATTGATTGATTGATTGATTGATTGATTGATTGATTGATTGATTGATTGATTGATTGATGGATGGATGGATGGATGGATGGATGGATGGATGGATGGATGGATGGATGGATGGATGGATGGATGGATGGATCGGTGGATGGATGGATGGATGGATGGATGGATGGATGGATGGATGGATGGATGGATGGATGGATGGATGGATGGATGGATGGATGGATGGATGGATGGATGGATAAGGCTGAACTCTTTAAATCGGGCGGTGGCTCAAGCCACCTAGCCATGACATGAAATTATACTAGTCTTGATTTTATCCACCAGTCAGATAACCTTCGCTTGGTTACTTCTACCCGCTTAAAATCTACTTTGCCTTCTCTGTCCTTAAACCCCAATGCCTTGGATAAATCAGCCCCGCTGCTTTCCACTGTAGGGTGAAGCCCTTTACAGAAAAGTATCAAGCGTTCAGCCGTTTCCCCCTCCTCTCCGCACGCAACGCACAACGTGTCTATCTCGTGGTACCTGGCTGTATATGTCTTAGTCCGCAAAACTCCTGTCCTGGCCTCAAACGACAAAGAGCTTCCCCTACAATTATCATAGATATTTTCTTTGGCAATTTCCTGCTTAAAGATCCTGTATGTTCCCAGTGCCGATTTCGTCAGCATCCCTGCTTTCCCACAAAGCCCTCTGTTTATTGAAGCTTTTTCTTAACCGATAATTGCTGGCTTGCCCCCCCCCCCGCAGTCTACTTTTGTCCAGATATTTGCTTGTCAATTTTCTAGTTCGCTTTCTCCATTTCATGTCAACATTCCTTTTGTACAGGTATCTGAAAACTTCCCTAGACCACTGCTTTTTGCCCCATTTATCTCACTCGCTCCTCAAATGCTATCTTACTGCTAGCTACTCTGCTCTCGAACGACGCCCACCCGATATCACCCTGTACCCCCTTATTTGGTGTATTGCCATGCGCTAACAAATCTAGCCTCCCTACGCCGCGTTCTTTGATTTCTAACCTTGCTTGAACATCTGGTCTCATGCACAGGACCGCATTACCGAAAGTCAGGCTAGGAACCATCACCCCTTTCCAGATCTCTTTTACCACTTCATACCTATTTTAATTCCACAGTGCCCTATTTTTCATGACAGCTGCATTCCTACTAGCTTTATTCATTACATATCTTTCATGCTCTGTCAGATACTCAGCACCGTTATTTATCCACACCCCAAGATACTGGTTCTCATCCACTACTCTAGCATGAACTCCTGTATTCTATGCTCGCCACCCTCATCACTAAATATCATGACTGCAGATTTTTCCTTACTAAACTTGAAACCTAATCTATCTCCCTCTGTATTTTTTACATGTAATGCCATCTATCGACTGCGACAGCAACAAACATGAATTGCTCAGGTTAGCCCGAAAAGATGGCGCTACACATACGCACCAACTAAAGCAGTCTGTTGAGAAGCTTTAGCACCAACATCGTTGTTCTCTTGCCTGAAAACTAAACATTTTGACAGATTTGCCTGTCTGGTTGGGTTTGAAGACTTATGATAAACTGCACATCTGCAGCCAAAAATTTTAACTTTAAAGTTAAAAACTGTAAACCTTAAACTTGCAAGCTGTCCCAGCCATGTCCTTTCACTGGCAATTGTACCTGATACCATACATGATCCTTGCAAGTCAAGTGTATAGTATCAGGTACAATTGCTGTTGAAAGGAATGATTTATCCTTGATTACCAACTGGTGCAATACTTGTCGCATGGATATTAACGTGAAAAAATCTGTGTACATGTGTTTTACTAGAAAAAAAATATTCTCATGACTTTTATTTATTTATTTATTTGAACATACTGCTGGCCTCACATTTGAGGCCGTCGCAGGAGTGGGACATCACATACACTAAAATAACACAGGTCAAGTAAGTGCCAACACAAAGGCGATCGTAGTCCAACAAGGCAATATGCATTATACAAAAGGTAAAACAAAATAGCAATACAGGAGCAAGTAGCATATTTGAGGACTTCGGCACGGTAAAAAACAGTAACAAAAATGCAGACAAGTTTTTAAGGAGCAAGAAATGAAACAATAGCTGCTGAAGAATGATACTGTCATGAGAAACGAGCAACATGGTTAAAAAAATATAATAAGCGAGAGTCAGATAAGAAAGTCGGGATGTCATCGTCAGCAAGGAAAAAAGAGTGCAAGAGTTAGCGCACCAGCATCGTAGTCGTTATTGCAAAATAAAGCGTGATATGTTGGCGATGAAATCTTTGAGTGATGCGCAGTTGACAGCATCGCAAGGCAGACTATTCCACTCACGGATTGCTTGTGGGAAGAAAGAGTACCTGAATATATCGTTGTGAAATCTGTACTCGGTTAAGTGCTGTTGGTGTTTTGTTCTGGTAGTGCGCGTGTTTGACTTTATTAAGTACTTACTCGTATCGATTTTCATACCGCCATTAAGCAGAAGGAAAAGAAACTTGAGGCGCAGTAGTCTGGCTCGATTATGTATAGTGGGAAGGTCGGCTTGTCTTAAGAGCTGTGTAGGGGAGTCATGACGGCGATATTTGTTAAATAAATCTGACCGCTTTTCGTTGTACGCCCTCTAATCTTTCTATGTATTGTTTGCGGAAGGGGAGCCAACATATTATTCCATAGTCCATTATGGAATCGTTTAATCGAGTAGAGAGCTGCCAGTGCTTTATTAGTAATATAGGCTACCTGCTTGTTCCATTTAAGATCCGAGGAAATTATTACTCCTAAATATTTATATTCTTCTACTTTCCTTAACATCTGTCCTTGTAGATAATAAGGGAGATTTATTGCCGCTCTCTTATTTGTTACTGTCATGCAAACCGTTTTTTCTACATACTGTATTAACACAGAAACATTGTCAAAAGTTTCCAAGCATAAATATCTTGGTGTATACTTTACTGCAAATTTATCCTGGCGTCCCCATATAGATTACATTACAAGCAAGGCTTCCAGAGTACTGAGTTTTCTTCGCAGAAATGCCAAGAATTTACCGCCCAATGCCAAAGAGCTCCTGTATAAAAACTAACATTAGACCAGTACTTGAATATGCTTGCTGTGTCTGGGACCCTTGGCTGCAGGCAGATATTCACAAGGTTGAAAGGATCCAGAATTTGGCTGTGCGATTTGTTAATGCCAATTTTTCTAGGAATTTTAGCGTCTCCGCTGCAAAGAATAACCTTGGATGGGAATCACTCCAGCAACGAAGGAAACTACTTAGACTAAAATTTCTCCACAATATCTTTCATAATAAAACTGGCATTAACCGGGAGCATTATCTGCGTCATCCCGACTATGTCTCATCGCGTCTTGATCATGCCTTCAAAATTAAAGAGATCAGGTGTAAAACGAACTTCTTCAAGATGTCCTTCTTCCCCCAAACAATTCGCGAATGGAATAAACTCCCACATGATATTCCTACCATTACCTCCCCTGATGTATTTTTCCCTCTTTGCGAAATATGGATTGTAATTAAGCCGTTGTTTTTTCTCTTCTTGTTTTTGTTAAAGTGTTGCCTGTATGCTTGTTTGATTTAGTTGCTTGCCTATTTGCTTTTTATCTGCATTTCCTGCTTTTTCGATTGTGTTTGAGTTGTCTTACCCCCCCCCCCCCCTTCCCCCACTGTAATGCCTCACGGCGCTCTGGGTATAGTGATAAATAAATAAAAAAAGGACAAGGCTGGGAGTAGTTTATTTAGGGACAGGGTACAAATGCAGGCAAGAGAACAAGGATCTAGTTAAGTATCTCAATGACGATATAAAGCAGTTTGGAAAAGGCGCCGATACTATTCTGCTGGGTGACATGAATGACCACATCGAGGATCTGGATGGATACATAGATTGTAACGGCAAGTTGATGCCAGACTTCTGTGAGTGACATAACCTAGTTATTGTAAATAGAGAAAGTAAGCGTGAGGGACAAATCACGTGGGAATCCGATAACAGGCAAACAAACATTGACTACTGCTTAATGTCGTACGGGATGTATAGCAAGTTCGCAATACTGGAAATAGACGAAGAGGGGAAATGCAGCCTCGGAAGTGATCATAAGCGTTTTAGTCTACGGTTGGGAGCCCAGCTCAAAGGAGAAATGCAGGGAAGTCAAAAAGAGTACGAAAAATTAAATGACGAGCAAATAGCGCAAGTAGCGGCCGGCATAGAGCAAGCAATAGAGAAACATCCTATGGAAAAGTGGGATTATAATCAGTCAGAACTACTCATTAGTACAAAAATAAAAGAAGAAAAGAAAAATAAAACTGTAGTAAAACGTATTTGAAGATAATGGCGAATTTTAATAACTTACAACACATTTAAACAAGAAAAGAAAAAAAAGCTGGGTATGGTGGCAACTGCCATCAACATTTCAAAGGGCAAGCTCCTACCTTCAATCCATCCATCCAACCACAATGCTCGAAAGCAGGCGCGCACATACTCGTAGCTTCTACAGCACAAGTGTCCTCTCTCCTTCCCGTCGAGACGTGCGTCGTCATTGGTCAATTGCGGCGGAAACGTCTGGAACCTTCTAGGGGCTTCTCCGAGCGATGAGGAGAGGATGAGAGGAGTGCGCTCAAGGTTACACACTCTCAACGCGTTAAGAGCGGAGACTTCTCCAAGATTCTCGAACAGTCTGTGCTGCGAGGCGCGCGCGCGCTTCCTTCGCGCCGCGCTGGCTTAACAAAAATGGGCGCCGATTTTCGTGATACAGGAGCTTCCCAGAGCGTTGGAGTATTATGCGATGCTGCCTACGGGAGGCCAGCAAAATTTGGCTTTTTTTCAGATTTTTAAACTGTATAGCGCCGTAACACAAACTGACATAGAAAATGATCCCCGGTTTTAGGTATCTTAAATAGTGTGTTTAAGACATTGTGTGACGATCTGGCATAGCTGATATTGCCTAACATATGACAGATGGCGCATGGTAGCTAGATACGCTGGAGAAACGGCTAGGGGGATTACACGTAAGATCGAAGAAAGTGTGGCTGCTCGATCACTTAAATTTATTTCAATTTTTATATTGCCGAGAATTTTTGCAGTGTTTGTTCATTTTTGAAAGCTGCCGGCACGCCGTTTTATTGCTTTGTTTGCGATGCAAGTCGCGACCAGATTTATCTCTATCGACCACATCCATGCAGAGCTGATTCTACGTTGTTCCAGAATGTTCTATTAACTTTGCACGCTTTATCTCGAAAGTTCGCTATCAGCTTAAAATTGCCGACAGCGGCGGGCATTCCTGATGACTATTGGTTTTACCGCAATTTTTTTCTAAGCACCCGAAATTAACAATGGCGAATTGGTGCAGTGCCGCGCTCACGTGCTTTGCTGTTGCGGCGAAATTTATATTATTTTTTTTTATTTTCTATACACCCAGTCGCTGAAGCAGTCTAGGGGATCGGGTTTACATAAATCGTAAAAACTAAACAGCGGAGACTTCAGCCAACAAATCCAATATGACACAAAATTTAAAAGTAGTGAACAAGCACACAATACAAACATTAGCAAAGATGATCATAGCATAATGGACCCAAGCAGCACAGGTAATTGGCCCGACATTTGTACCGTATTGGCAAATCCGGCCCTTCAAAGGACCAGGATGGGGCCGTCCTGTTGCTATATTGGGCTGATGACCTGTGCTTCCTGGGGAAGTAGTACTAAATTTCGACGAATAAACAAGCCTGACACCACGCAAACACGAGCAAAACGTACCATGTCAAAAAATAAGAATAAAACGGGGTACTTGTGAAAAAAACTACTAGTAAATTAAATCAGCAAACAAAAATGCAGACAGTACCTAGCGAAAAAAATCGCTTATGTACAAAATGCCTACGGGAAGGTGGTTCTAGTCATTTAACGCAGGCGGCGTGATCGAATAAAAAAAAACTGTTTGTGTGGCAGGGAATCACGTGAACTTTGTGTTGTTGATCAACAAGTGACTTACGATACGTTGGCGCTGGTATAAAGTGGCTCACGGGACGAGTTTGTTTATTTTACTTTTGCGGCCCGCTTATTTTCGCTCCAGTGTACTTCGCCATTCCTGTCGTGAAGCGTGCGGCTGGAAACAGCGCCATCGCTCGCGGCGACTCCCCGTCGCCCGTGTGAATGTGCGAGACTGTAGCAGAAGATATGCTGCCCCTGACCCCACCGCCCAGTCTCCGGGGGGGGGAGGGGGGGGGGGGGCTCACGCCGTTCAGCTTCCCCCTCAGTCCGTGCCTATGTCTCGGCTCATCGATGGCGGGTGATGTTCATCGCTTTAGGGCGTCATTTACCTTCCGGACGTGCTCTAAGCCTAACTCCAGAGCCATGTTTGACAGCTGCACAACGCGAGAAACGAATGACGAGGAAGACGAATGCTGTAGCGGGTGCTTTTTTCGATGGGCAGAGCGCGAGGGAAATCGTGGACGAGAAAGAGGAACGGAGAACAAGAAAAAGTCAACTGCACCAAGCATCACGAACAGAGGTAGGCATCCTCACGAGGGCGAACCCCCATGAGGGCGTCCTCACCCTCACTTCATGAGGATTTCACTCGGTGAGGTGAGGGTGAGGGAGGATGGGCGTTAGAAAATTCGTGAGGACGAGGGTGCGGGACGAAATACATGGTGAGGTAAGGGCGAGGGAGGGAAGAAATGATGAGGTGAGGATGAGGGAGGGCAAAATTCACTGTTCGAAGGTGAGGGTGGTGGCCCGAACCGTACTCCGGCCTAACGCTTTTGTCTGTGCCACCCGTTATGAATTTTCATTTCAAAGCGCTACTTCTTAGGGTGTCGATTCCCGAAGATGTGGTTTCTGCACTCAGGAGGTGCACGAGGCACGAAGCGAACAGGAAGCGCGAGTGCAGCATAGCTCCTCCGTAACCGCGTTGTACTTCACCGCCGAAAAAAGCGCTCTTCTAACTCAAAAACCCTATTTTTAAAAATTCTGTAAAGTATTCAGTGAAACACCCTGTATAGTGCGCTAACGAGCGGCCACTGGTCGGGCTGTGCGAGTGGCCGCCAGTCCAACGGGAACAGTGGTATCGCAGTCCACATTTCAATTATCCGCCCCGAGACTGTCGGATGATCAGTGTAGAGTAAAACATGTAGAAATTATACCTAGTAAGGCTGTTGAATACCCAAGTTCAAGGCCTTCTTTGCCGGAACGAAGTCCGATTCCAGCTCACTGATTTTTCACAGAAAATGCTGCTGCGCAAAAAAAATGCTTTTACGAAATTCCATTGTCAAATCAAAGCCTGTTGGCGGCGTTGATGTGAATTTTTTTTCATTCATGGTATGAGTAGTTCAGTACAGTCATATCTTCTATTTTTCAATTTTCTCTGGAATTGCGGTATAGGAAAAGTGGTGTCGCAACATGGTGGGCAAAGGGTGCCACTGTAGTCTTACCATGAAAATAAAGCAGCACCTTAACCACCTTGGTCTGAATCATCGCGCGCTCTGCCTTGCATTGTACGATGTGCTAAAAAAGAAAAGAGTTGTAATGCTCAGCAAATAACATGAACATCTCTAGATTTCTTACTGTCCCTGGGAAGACCTCTTACCGCATAGTCATGCGCTTGATTTTATGAATCAAATTTCTAGCAGGCATGGTAGGGTATTGACGCTCAGCGTTTGGGTAATGCGTAGGCGTGCAAGCAAAAAAATCACGGGTGGTTTAGCTTGGGGTTAACCATGAATTATCGTGCGCTAGCACCTTTAGTCCTGTTTCGCACGTTTTATCTTGACTTTCTATGTTGTTGCTTGGCCTGAACATGCTTACTTTTTATGATATATCATATCATGCAAGTTCGCGTGTTATTGCATCATTTTAGACTTTAGACGTGCTGTGGTAGAATTCTTCATTATCTGCATTCACAGATACCTGGGAGTCCTGATTCTGTTCCAGGCGACGTGGTGCAGCGGTTAAGCTACGCGCCACTGCCCTGCGATGGCAGGTGCTGCCATTGGTGGGGCTTGTGAGACCAATGTTGTTCCTTGGGAGTTTATTTATTTATTCGTGACGCTAAATGTGCCGCGCAGCATAAAATGTGATATCAGTAATGAACGTTATAATACGTTACAAAAAAGCATGAAGTCCGGTTATGTATAAAAAGTCGCATAAACTTCGGACGTGAATTTTTTTCGTTATCTGCAAGTGGAAATTGGAGTCATTGTTTGAAGACGGGCCTGCCTCTTGAAGAACACGAGTGCGCACCAGCGAAGTTCCTGGGCATGTCCACAGTAGGTGGTGGACAGTGGTGTCAGAAGCGGGTGCTTCGCAGTGAGGGCATTTTTCCCGCGCCGGAACGTTCTCGCTTTGCCAATGGTTGCGCACTGCAGGCGTAAGGGCCACTCCGACCCGCAGCCGCCTCAGAGAGACCTCCTCCACCCGTGATAGGTTGGGGGGAAGGGGGTACGCACACGGGGGAATAAGAGCACGTGTACGCTGCCTGAGGGAGGATGAAGATGTTAAATTTGTCAGAAGTGGATTGGCGGCAAAGGGGAAGGGGGTTTGTGGGACATTCGTTATACGAGATATCATGTCAGGTGCGATGCTATGGACATCTGTGCGAGCTTGAACCCAGTGGATGAGTGTAGGCACCGGGCAAGATTGACAAGCAGCATTTATGGACTTGGAAAACCGGAAGGGTACTACGGACTTTCTTTAGATGCTTCAGGGCTTCTTGTAAATGAGTAATTAGGTGCACGTGCTTATAAGGAGGGTCGTCAGGTAAAGCTGCTATGGCATATAAAATCGCTTGCAGTTCCAAGGGAAGAGACAATGAAGTGCCAGTACAGTAGGTTTGGCGGCTGTATAGTTGAGGTTGGTTGGGCTTATAAAAGCAGTTGATCCCCCCGTTGGGGTTATGGCGACATCTGTGTAAAGGATACAGCCATCATGTTTCGTAGAAAAAGCTGGTGGCAACGGCGGAGAGGACTCTGACTTCTTATGACGAACAGGCTTGCTTCATGCAATGTTTACGGTTTGGTTTATGGAGATTTAATGTCCCAAAGAGACTAAGGCTATGAGGGACGCCGTAGTGACGGGCTCCGGAAATTTCGACCACCTTGGGTTCTTCAACGTGCACTGACATCGCACAGTACACGGGCCTCTAGAATTTCGCCTCCATCGAAATTCGACCGCCGCGGCCAGGATCGAAGCCGCGTCTTTCGGGTCAGCAGCCGAGCCCCATAACCGCTGAGCCACCGCGGCGGCCGTTTCATGCAATGTGACAGTGGTCCCATGGAGGTGGTTGAGGCTCGAACATTGGACGAAGAGAAACTTTCCGCGCTCTATTGGTTTGTCGCTGAGTAATTAAATCTTCTAGTGTGTTGAGCTGAGTATACTCCTGCAGCAGACAAGCAGGGGTTGCTCGGGGTAGGCCAGTAATGACTCGCGACCGCAGCGGTGGCCAAGTGGTTGAGCATCCGCCTCGCATGCGTGCATGCGGGAGGTACGGGGTTCGATACACAGTGCCGCCGGGCACCCACCGGTGATACAATAGGTTCAAGCTTTTCCCTGGCCTGGTGCTCGGCTTATGAGGGGTGAAATGCATGAAAAAATAGGTCTTTGACCCCACCGTGAGTAGTCGAAAATAGCTTGTGCCATGGGGCTCTCTGGCTACAGATGGCCTTGCCCCATAAAAATCTATGATCATCATCATCATCATCATCAGTGATGACTCGCATGGCTTCGTGGTTGAGTGCTTCAAGTAGGGACCACTGTCGTTTCGTATGTCGTTCAAACAGCCTGGTATAGGAGCTGAGGTTGAAAGACAGCACGAACAAGTCGGCGAGCTGTATCTGAGCGGTGTTACGTCTCGCCTTCGACGCGCGGTATAGCCGGCGCGGATGCAACGGACGCCGCGGCTTCGTTCATCGCGGCCGCAACGCCTCCCGCCAAGCGCGTCCAGGCAGGTTTCAGTGCCACGTGTCGTCGTGCGTGCGTGTGTGTGTGTGTGCATGTTTTGCCCACGCTTGTCAAAGCGCGGCAGCCGGGGAGAGGAGCTCCCCCAACTGGGAGGCGAGGAGGTCTGACCGGCGCCGGCCTGGCGGACGCGCCCGTCACGCCTGAACATGTTCATGCGTCGCCGTCTTGTGCGACTCATCCCAAGCCGCTCCTTCTTGCCCTCGACTCCGAGGGTATATAAAGAGAGCTGCCCCGGACGCCAAGAGAGACTTCGATTTCGCCCTTCGAGTAACGTGGTCGCCCTGACCGGCTGCTCTTTTGCGATGCCAAAATAAACAAGTTGTTCTGTTGCCAGTCGACTCATCCTTTGCCGGGACCTTCGGATGTTTCCAGCTTTGCCCCAGGCCGCCAGGCCAACGCTACCCTTGGGGCTTGCAACCCAAATGCAACAACTGGTTGCCAGCGGTGGGATCCCGACAACGGAGGCCAGCGGCGAAGATATGCGGTCAACTGTATGCTGAGCAGCACAACGACCATCCGGGAGCAGTGCAACGAGCCCTGTGTGATGACTGGTTGCCTGCAGCGGAACGACTGCGCTGAATTCTTGGCTGCGAGGTTTGGTGAGTGCGGGACTTTCTTCTTCTGAGTTTTGCCAGGCTTTTGTTAGTGTCAGAAACAGAGCTGGTAATTGTGTTGTCGTTGCTGCCGGGTTAGCTTGCGGCAAGACAA
>JARKHS020014937.1:0-10350 GCA_030143305.2 Amblyomma americanum | reverse complement strand
TTGACATATCTCAAAAAAACCCTTCATTTCTGCAAGAAAAAGAAACACACACGGGTAGGCGGCCGTATAGATACGTGATCTGCCCGCTGGAGTGGGTATATCTCGCATATTGTACATCTGATATTGGTCGCAAAGCCGATGTCTATTGGTAAACAAGTTTAAAACGTCCGAGGTGTTCTGAGAGATGTCCGATCCGACGAAGCATTCGGTCAGGAAAGATATTTGAAGGCAGTTCGCAGTGTATACCGGATTGTTTTTTTTTTCCGAATATATAGCTTTCGTTGAACTATAGGAACTTTTTGGAATTCTTTTATTGACAAATCTCAAAAAAACCCTTCATTTCTGCAAGAAAAAGAAACACACACGGGTAGGCGGCCGTATAGATATGTGATCTGCCCGCTGGAGTGGGTATATCCCGCATATTGTACATCTGATATTGGTCGCAAAGCCGATGTCTATTGGTAAACAAGTTTAAAACGTCCGAGGTGTTCTGAGAGATGTCCGATCCGACGAAGCATTCGGTCAGGAAAGATTTTTGAAGGCAGTTCGCAGTGTATACCGGATTGTTTTTTTTTTCCGAATATATAGCTTTCGTTGAACTATAGGATCTTTTTGGAATTCTTTTATTGACAAATCTCAAAAAAACCCTTCATTTCTGCAAGAAAAAGAAACACACACGGGTAGGCGGCCCTATAGATATGTGATCTGCCCGCTGGAGTGGGTATATCCCGCATATTGTACATCTGATATTGGTAGCAAAGCCGATGTCTATTGGTAAACAAGTTTAAAACGTCCGAGGTGTTCTGAGAGATGTCCAATCCGACGAAGCATTCGCTCAGGAAAGATATTTGAAGGCAGTTCGCAGTGTATACCGGATTGTTTTTTCCGAATATATAGCTTTCGTTGAACTACAGGAACTTTTTGGAATTCTTTTATGGACATATCTCAAAAAAACCCTTCATTTCTGCAAGAAAAAGAAACACACACGGGTAGGCGGCCCTATAGATATGTGATCTGCCCGCTGGAGTGGGTATATATAGCATATTGTACATCTGATATTGGTAGCAAAGCCGATGTCTATTGGTAAACAAGTTTAAAACGTCCGAGGTGTTCTGAGAGATGTCCAATCCGACGAAGCATTCGGTCAGGAAAGATTTTTGAAGGCAGTTCGCAGTGTATACCGGATTGTTTTTTTTTCCGAATATATAGCTTTCGTTGAACTATAGGATCTTTTTGGAATTCTTTTATTGACATATCTCAAAAAAACCCTTCATTTCTGCAAGAAAAAGAAACACACACGGGTAGGCGGCCCTATAGATACGTGATCTGCCCGTTGGAGTGGGTATATCTCGCATATTGTACATCTGATATTGGTAGCAAAGCCGATGTCTATTCGTAAACAAGTTTAAAACGTCCGAGGTGTTCTGAGAGATGTCCGATCCGACGAAGCATTCGGTCAGGAAAGATCTTTGAAGGCAGTTCGCAGTGTATACCGGATTGTTTTTTCCGAATATATAGCTTTCGTTGAACTATAGGAACTTTTTCGAGTTTTTTATTGACATATCTCAAAAAAACCCTTCATTTCTGCAAGAAAAAGAAACACACACGGGTAGGCGGCCCTATAGATATGTGATCTGCCCGCTGGAGTAGGTATATCTCGCATATTGTACGTCTGATATTGGTAGCAAAGCCGATGTCTATTGGTAAACAAGTTTATAACGTCCGAGGTGTTCTGAGAGATGTCCGATCCGAAGAAGCATTCGGTCAGGAAAGATATTTGAAGGCAGTTCGCAGTGTATACCGGATTGTTTTTTTTCGAATATATAGCTTTCATTGAACTATAGGAACTGTTTTGAATTCTTTTACTGACATATCAAAAAAAAAAAACCCTTCATGTCTGCAAGAAAAAGAAACACACACGGGTAGGCGGCCCTATAGATATGTGATCTGCCCGCTGGAGTGGGTATATCCCGCATATTGTACATCTGATATTGGTAGCAAAGCCGATGTCTATTGGTAAACAAGTTTAAAACGTCCGAGGTGTTCTGAGAGATCTCCAATCCGACGAAGCATTCTTTCAGGAAAGATCTTTGAAGGCAGTTCGCAGTGTATACCAGATTGTTTTTTTTCCCAATATATAGCTTTCGTTGAACTATAGGAACTTTTTGGAATTCTTTTATTGACATATCTCAAAAAAACCCTTCATTTCTGCAAGAAAAAGAAACACACACGGGTAGGCGGCCCTATAGATATGTGATCTTCCCGCTGGAGTGGGTATATCCCGCATATTGTACATCTGATATTGGTAGCAAAGCCGATGTCTATTGGTAAACAAGTTTAAAACGTCCGAGGATTTCTGAGAGATGTCCAATCCGACGAAGCATTCGGTCAGGAAAGATCTTTGAAGGCAGTTCGCAGTGTATACCGGATTGTTTTTTTTTCCGTATATATAGCTTTCGTTGAACTATAGGATCTTTTTGGAATTCTTTTATTGACATATCTCAAAAAACCCTTCATTTCTGCAAGAAAAAGAAACACACACGGGTAGGCGGCCCTATAGATACGTGATCTGCCCGTTGGAGTGGGTATATCTCGCATATTGTACATCTGATATTGGTAGCAAAGCCGATGTCTATTCGTAAACAAGTTTAAAACGTCCGAGGTGTTCTGAGAGATGTCCGATCCGACGAAGCATTCGCTCAGGAAAGATATTTGAAGGCAGTTCGCAGTGTATACCGGATTGTTTTTTCCGAATATATAGCTTTCGTTGAACTACAGGAACTTTTTGGAATTCTTTTATGGACATATCTCAAAAAAACCCTTCATTTCTGCAAGAAAAAGAAACACACACGGGTAGGCGGCCCTATAGATATGTGATCTGCCCGCTGGAGTGGGTATATCCCGCATATTGTACATCTGATATTGGTAGCAAAGCCGATGTCTATTGGTAAACAAGTTTAAAACGTCCGAGGTGTTCTGAGAGATGTCCAATCCGACGAAGCATTCGGTCAGGAAAGATTTTTGAAGGCAGTTCGCAGTGTATACCGGATAGTTTTTTTTTTCCGAATATATAGCTTTCGTTGAACTATAGGATCTTTTTGGAATTCTTTTATTGACATATCTCAAAAAAACCCTTCATTTCTGCAAGAAAAAGAAACACACACGGGTAGGCGGCCCTATAGATACGTGATCTGCCCGTTGGAGTGGGTATATCTCGCATATTGTACATCTGATATTGGTAGCAAAGCCGATCTCTATTCGTAAACAAGTTTAAAACGTCCGAGGTGTTCTGAGAGATGTCCGATCCGACGAAGCATTCGGTCAGGAAAGATCTTTGAAGGCAGTTCGCAGTGTATACCGGATTGTTTTTTCCGAATATATAGCTTTCGTTGAACTATAGGAACTTTTTGGAGTTTTTTATTGACATATCTCAAAAAAACCCTTCATTTCTGCAAGAAAAAGAAACACACACGAGTAGGCGGCCCTATAGATATGTGATCTGCCCGCTGGAGTAGGTATATCTCGCATATTGTACGTCTGATATTGGTAGCAAAGCCGATGTCTATTGGTAAACAAGTTTATAACGTCCGAGGTGTTCTGAGAGATGTCCGATCCGAAGAAGCATTCGGTCAGGAAAGATATTTGAAGGCAGTTCGCAGTGTATACCGGATTGTTTTTTTTTCGAATATATAGCTTTCATTGAACTATAGGAACTGTTTTGAATTCTTTTACTGACATATCTAAAAAAAAACCCTTCATGTCTGCAAGAAAAAGAAACACACACGGGTAGGCGGCCCTATAGATATGTGATCTGCCCGCTGGAGTGGGTATATCCCGCATATTGTACATCTGATATTGGTAGCAAAGCCGATGTCTATTGGTAAACAAGTTTAAAACGTCCGAGGTGTTCTGAGAGATCTCCAATCCGACGAAGCATTCTTTCAGGAAAGATCTTTGAAGGCAGTTCGCAGTGTATACCGGATTGTTTTTTTTTTCCGAATATATAGCTTTCGTTGAACTATAGGATCTTTTTGGAATTCTTTTATTGACAAATCTCAAAAAAACCCTTCATTTCTGCAAGAAAAAGAAACACACACGGGTAGGCGGCCCTATAGATATGTGATCTGCCCGCTGGAGTGGGTATATCCCGCATATTGTACATCTGATATTGATAGCAAAGCCGATGTCTATTGGTAAACAAGTTTAAAACGTCCGAGGTGTTCTGAGAGATGTCCAATCCGACGAAGCATTCGGTCAGGAAAGATTTTTGAAGGCAGTTCGCAGTGTATACCGGATTGTTTTTTTTTCCGTATATATAGCTTTCGTTGAACTATAGGATCTTTTTGGAATTCTTTTATTGACATATCTCAAAAAAATCCTTCATTTCTGCAAGAAAAAGAAACACACACGGGTAGGCGGCCCTATAGATACGTGATCTGCCCGTTGGAGTGGGTATATCTCGCATATTGTACATCTGATATTGGTAGCAAAGCCGATGTCTATTCGTAAACAAGTTTAAAACGTCCGAGGTGTTCTGAGAGATGTCCGATCCGACGAAGCATTCGCTCAGGAGAGATATTTGAAGGCAGTTCGCAGTGTATACCGGGTTGTTTTTTACGAATATATAGCTTTCGTTGAACTACAGGAACTTTTTGGAATTCTTTTATGGACATATCTCAAAAAAACCCTTCATTTCTGCAAGAAAAAGAAACACACACGGGTAGGCGGCCCTATAGATATGTGATCTGCCCGCTGGAGTGGGTATATATAGCATATTGTACATCTGATATTGGTAGCAAAGCCGATGTCTATTGGTAAACAAGTTTAAAACGTCCGAGGTGTTCTGAGAGATGTCCAATCCGACGAAGCATTCGGTCAGGAAAGATTTTTGAAGGCAGTTCGCAGTGTATACCGGATTGTTTTTTTTTCCGAATATATAGCTTTCGTTGAACTATAGGATCTTTTTGGAATTCTTTTATTGACATATCTCAAAAAAACCCTTCATTTCTGCAAGAAAAAGAAACACACACGGGTAGGCGGCCCTATAGATACGTGATCTGCCCGTTGGAGTGGGTATATCTCGCATATTGTACATCTGATATTGGTAGCAAAGCCGATGTCTATTCGTAAACAAGTTTAAAACGTCCGAGGTGTTCTGAGAGATGTCCGATCCGACGAAGCATTCGGTCAGGAAAGATCTTTGAAGGCAGTTCGCAGTGTATACCGGATTGTTTTTTCCGAATATATAGCTTTCGTTGAACTATAGGAACTTTTTCGAGTTTTTTATTGACATATCTCAAAAAAACCCTTCATTTCTGCAAGAAAAAGAAACACACACGGGTAGGCGGCCCTATAGATATGTGATCTGCCCGCTGGAGTAGGTATATCTCGCATATTGTACGTCTGATATTGGTAGCAAAGCCGATGTCTATTGGTAAACAAGTTTATAACGTCCGAGGTGTTCTGAGAGATGTCCGATCCGAAGAAGCATTCGGTCAGGAAAGATATTTGAAGGCAGTTCGCAGTGTATACCGGATTGTTTTTTTTTCGAATATATAGCTTTCATTGAACTATAGGAACTGTTTTGAATTCTTTTACTGACATATCTAAAAAAAACCCTTCATGTCTGCAAGAAAAAGAAACACACACGGGTAGGCGGCCCTATAGATATGTGATCTGCCCGCTGGAGTGGGTATATCCCGCATATTGTACATCTGATATTGGTAGCAAAGCCGATGTCTATTGGTAAACAAGTTTAAAACGTCCGAGGTGTTCTGAGAGATGTCCAATCCGACGAAGCATTCGGTCAGGAAAGATTTTTGAAGGCAGTTCGCAGTGTATACCGGATTGTTTTTTTTCCGAATATATAGCTTTCGTTGAACTATAGGATCTTTTTGGAATTCTTTTATTGACATATCTCAAAAAAACCCTTCATTTCTGCAAGAAAAAGAAACACACACGGGTAGGCGGCCCTATAGATACGTGATCTGCCCGTTGGAGTGGGTATATCTCGCATATTGTACATCTGATATTGGTAGCAAAGCCGATGTCTATTCGTAAACAAGTTTAAAACGTCCGAGGTGTTCTGAGAGATGTCCGATCCGACGAAGCATTCGGTCAGGAAAGATCTTTGAAGGCAGTTCGCAGTGTATACCGGATTGTTTTTTCCGAATATATAGCTTTCGTTGAACTATAGGAATTTTTGGAGTTTTTTATTGACATATCTCAAAAAAACCCTTCATTTCTGCAAGAAAAAGAAACACACACGGGTAGGCGGCCCTATAGATATGTGATCTGCCCGCTGGAGTAGGTATATCTCGCATATTGTACGTCTGATATTGGTAGCAAAGCCGATGTCTATTGGTAAACAAGTTTATAACGTCCGAGGTGTTCTGAGAGATGTCCGATCCGAAGAAGCATTCGGTCAGGAAAGATATTTGAAGGCAGTTCGCAGTGTATACCGGATTGTTTTTTTTTCGAATATATAGCTTTCATTGAACTATAGGAACTGTTTTGAATTCTTTTACTGACATATCTAAAAAAAAACCCTTCATGTCTGCAAGAAAAAGAAACACACACGGGTAGGCGGCCCTATAGATATGTGATCTGCCCGCTGGAGTGGGTATATCCCGCATATTGTACATCTGATATTGGTAGCAAAGCCGATGTCTATTGGTAAACAAGTTTAAAACGTCCGAGGTGTTCTGAGAGATCTCCAATCCGACGAAGCATTCTTTCAGGAAAGATCTTTGAAGGCAGTTCGCAGTGTATACCAGATTGTTTTTTTTCCCAATATATAGCTTTCGTTGAACTATAGCAACTTTTTGGAATTCTTTTATTGACATATCTAAAAAAAACCCTTCATTTCTGCAAGAAAAAGAAACACACACGGGTAGGCGGCCCTATAGATATGTGATCTTCCCGCTGGAGTGGGTATATCCCGCATATTGTACATCTGATATTGGTAGCAAAGCCGATGTCTATTGGTAAACAAGTTTAAAACGTCCGAGGATTTCTGAGAGATGTCCAATCCGACGAAGCATTCGGTCAGGAAAGATCTTTGAAGGCAGTTCGCAGTGTATACCGGATTGTTTTTTTTTTCCGTATATATAGCTTTCGTTGAACTATAGGATCTTTTTGGAATTCTTTTATTGACATATCTCAAAAAAACCCTTCATTTCTGCAAGAAAAAGAAACACACACGGGTAGGCGGCCCTATAGATACGTGATCTGCCCGTTGGAGTGGGTATATCTCGCATATTGTACATCTGATATTGGTAGCAAAGCCGATGTCTATTCGTAAACAAGTTTAAAACGTCCGAGGTGTTCTGAGAGATGTCCGATCCGACGAAGCATTCGCTCAGGAAAGATATTTGAAGGCAGTTCGCAGTGTATACCGGATTGTTTTTTCCGAATATATAGCTTTCGTTGAACTACAGGAACTTTTTGGAATTCTTTTATGGACATATCTCAAAAAAACCCTTCATTTCTGCAAGAAAAAGAAACACACACGGGTAGGCGGCCCTATAGATATGTGATCTGCCCGCTGGAGTGGGTATATCCCGCATATTGTACATCTGATATTGGTAGCAAAGCCGATGTCTATTGGTAAACAAGTTTAAAACGTCCGAGGTGTTCTGAGAGATGTCCAATCCGACGAAGCATTCGGTCAGGAAAGATTTTTGAAGGCAGTTCGCAGTGTATACCGGATAGTTTTTTTTTCCGAATATATAGCTTTCGTTGAACTATAGGATCTTTTTGGAATTCTTTTATTGACATATCTCAAAAAAACCCTTCATTTCTGCAAGAAAAAGAAACACACACGGGTAGGCGGCCCTATAGATACGTGATCTGCCCGTTGGAGTGGGTATATCTCGCATATTGTACATCTGATATTGGTAGCAAAGCCGATGTCTATTCGTAAACAAGTTTAAAACGTCCGAGGTGTTCTGAGAGATGTCCGATCCGACGAAGCATTCGGTCAGGAAAGATCTTTGAAGGCAGTTCGCAGTGTATACCGGATTGTTTTTTCCGAATATATAGCTTTCGTTGAACTATAGGAACTTTTTGGAGTTTTTTATTGACATATCTCAAAAAAACCCTTCATTTCTGCAAGAAAAAGAAACACACACGAGTAGGCGGCCCTATAGATATGTGATCTGCCCGCTGGAGTAGGTATATCTCGCATATTGTACGTCTGATATTGGTAGCAAAGCCGATGTCTATTGGTAAACAAGTTTATAACGTCCGAGGTGTTCTGAGAGATGTCCGATCCGAAGAAGCATTCGGTCAGGAAAGATATTTGAAGGCAGTTCGCAGTGTATACCGGATTGTTTTTTTTTCGAATATATAGCTTTCATTGAACTATAGGAACTGTTTTGAATTCTTTTACTGACATATCTAAAAAAAAACCCTTCATGTCTGCAAGAAAAAGAAACACACACGGGTAGGCGGCCCTATAGATATGTGATCTGCCCGCTGGAGTGGGTATATCCCGCATATTGTACATCTGATATTGGTAGCAAAGCCGATGTCTATTGGTAAACAAGTTTAAAACGTCCGAGGTGTTCTGAGAGATCTCCAATCCGACGAAGCATTCTTTCAGGAAAGATCTTTGAAGGCAGTTCGCAGTGTATACCAGATTGTTTTTTTTCCCAATATATAGCTTTCGTTGAACTATAGGAACTTTTTGGAATTCTTTTATTGACATATCTCAAAAAAACCCTTCATTTCTGCAAGAAAAAGAAACACACACGGGTAGGCGGCCCTATAGATATGTGATCTTCCCGCTGGAGTGGGTATATCCCGCATATTGTACATCTGATATTGGTAGCAAAGCCGATGTCTATTGGTAAACAAGTTTAAAACGTCCGAGGATTTCTGAGAGATGTCCAATCCGACGAAGCATTCGGTCAGGAAAGATCTTTGAAGGCAGTTCGCAGTGTATACCGGATTGTTTTTTTTTCCGGATATATAGCTTTCGTTGAACTATAGGAACTTTTTGGAATTCTTTTATTGACATATCCCAAAAAAACCCTTCATTTCTGCAAGAAAAAGAAACACACACGGGTAGGCGGCCCTATAGATATGTGATCTGCCCGCTTGAGTGGGTATATCTCGCATATTGTACATCTGATATTGGTCGCAAAGCCGATGTCTATTGGTAAACAAGTTTAAAACGTCCGAGGTGTTCTGAGAGATGTCCGATCCGACGAAGCATTCGGTCAGGAAAGATCTTTGAAGGCAGTTCGCAGTGTATATCGGATTGTTTTTTCCGGATATATAGCTTTCGTTGAACTATAGGAACTTTTTGGAATTCTTTTATTGACATATCTCTAAAAACCCTTCATTTCTGCAAGAAAAAGAAACACACACGGGTAGGCGGCCCTATAGATATGTGATCTGCCCGCTGGAGTGGGTATATCCCGCATATTGTTCATCTGATAATGGTCACAAAGCCGATGTCTATTGGTAAACAAGTTTAACACGTCTGAGGTGTTCTGAGAGATGTCCGATCAGACAAAGCATTCGGTCAGGAAAGATCTTTGAAGGCAGTTCGCAGTGTATACCGGATTGTTTTTTCCGAATATATAGCTTTTGTTGAACTATAGGAAATTTTGGAATTCTTTTATTGACATATCTCAAAAAAACCCTGCATTTCTGCAAGAAAAAGAAACACACACGGGTAGGCCGCCCTATAGATATGTGATCTGCCCGCTGGAGTGGGTATATCTCGCATATTGTACATCTGATATTGGTCGCAAAGCCGATGTTTATTGCTAAACAAGTTTAAAACGTCTGAGGTGTTCCGAGAGATGTCCGATCCGACGAAGCATTCGGTCAGGAAAGATCTTTGAAGGCAGTTCGCAGTGTATACCGGATTGTTTTTTTTCCGAATATATAGCTTTCGTTGAACTATAGGAACTTTTTGGAATTCTGTTATTGACATATCCCAAAAAAACCCTTCATTTCTGCAAGAAAAAGAAACACACACGGGTAGGCGGCCCTATAGATATGTGATCTGCCCGCTTGAGTGGGTATATCTCGCATATTGTACATCTGATATTGGTCGCAAAGCCGATGTCTATTGGTAAACAAGTTTAAAACGTCCGAGGTGTTCTGAGAGATGTCCGATCCGACGAAGCGTTCGGTCAGGAAAGATCTTTGAAGGCAGTTCGCAGTGTATATCGGATTGTTTTTTCCGAATATATAGCTTTCGTTGAACTATAGGAACTTTTTGGAATTCTTTTATTGACATATCTCAAATAAACCCTTCATTTCTGCAAGAAAAAGCACACACGGGTAGTCGGCTCTATATATACGTTATCGGCCTGCTGGAGTGGGTATATC